>JAWWEQ010003627.1:0-57375 GCA_035583055.1 Torymus tubicola
CTAAATGAATTTTTTTAGGTTATAAAATGATCTCGGCCTGTTCTGGGATTTATACAGATACTTTGTACAATAAAAAGATATTTTTCCATGAATTTTTCGGTGGCCATACCTTTGATCGGTTTTTTTCTGTGTGAATTTTACTATTTCATTTGGAGGTATGTGAATGACAGTGTACTCATACAACTTTGAAAATATTTTTATTGAAAAACTAAGAAAATTTTACGAAAAAAAGGTCTTTTGTGTGTACCGTGAAAAATGCTTCCCTGAGAAGTTATAAATTAATCAAAATCGGTCAAAATGCAGAAAATCCTAAAATCACCAACTTTGACCCTCTGCCACTAAAAAACTATAAGTGAATAAAATCTGAACAAATGCAGGATAACATACGGGATGGTTACGAAGCGATTTAGGCGATTTTAAAAGAAAAAAAATTTGACCTCTCGATTCACCAGATAACTGCCCATATATATATAAGCTCAGCTATTTCAACTATTATCCCATGTTTTTAATTGATTCATAATTCATTTAATATATTATTCTAATTAAGTGACCTGAAAAATTAAACGACAGTATGGATCAATTGCTTTCGAGTGTTATGGATTATTTAAAGCTCTTATCGACAGATATACGTATACTATACGCAATTTATTGACGAGTAAATATACATTTCATATTAACCTATATTTTTATAATACTTGGCAGTCATCAATAACATGATATTATTCATACAGTTTTTCAATTACCTATATACCCTTCCTCTATTTGTCGATACTGCCTACATACAGCTTTATATCTATATTTATTTCACAACCATAAATCAAATAAAGAATCTTTACTACCTTATTGTAATCCCATCTCTGTTTTTTTAGAACCCCTATTATTATACTCTCTATTCACAACAATCTACATTCTTACCACGTGCTATAATAATCTCGGTACTTATCTCTCGATGTAACCACTTCAAGCGCAAATCCGCGAAATAATAAACCTCATCGTTCCGGTTGTCCTTCGGCTTTATATATACATCGACAACAATGCAACATATTGGTTATATAAAAAAGGATTTCCCAAGCGTTACCCTGATATATATAGCACTCTCTCGTTCTCCCGCTCTCTCGCACCACGCAGCTTTCTTAGAGCGAGCTTAAATTGATATAAAGCTCAGCGGGCTGCCGTCGCTTGCGCGCGATAACAGTAATGAGGCAATCGTTATAGGGTATATAGCATCAGTAGCAGTATAGCGGCGCGAAAGCAAGTGAAAGCCAGTTATTTTTCGCGTCGATCCCTTTTTTATTCCATAGGAGGCTCAGAGATGAGCGTTACTCGGGATTTAATGGAAAGGTGAGCGCCGGTGGTTAACGGAATTTGCGTTTTCTGATAAGTTGTTTACGCTCGTTTCTTGTTGCTGCTGCTGTTGTTGTTGTTGTACTTGCTTGTACCTCTATCATCGTTGGCTTCACATTGTAAAAGGGTGTTTTGTAATTTTAACTTTGCGCTGAACTGAATAATGTTCTTGGTAATAATTAAAGCATAAAACTATTACTGCAAAAGGTAGCAGAAGGTAAAGACGAAGTAATAATTTTTCGCATATCGTTAATCGATAGTCGAGCGTTTGCTATTTTAAAAAATAATATTTATTCAATCGTTTCAAAGCGAAAGCTTGCTGCAATTAAATCGTAACGAAAGGTAAGCTTGAAACACTTTATAGTGCATACGAGGTTCATTCATTTTTAAATACCACGTAGTATATATCGTCGGGTGGGAGAAAGAATTATTATTTCAGACCGATGTACGACTTTAAAAAAAAAATGATGACACGAATAAAATTTTTTAGATCTAAAAACGATCGCAACCCATTGCAGGATTCATACTAACACTTTTGGACAATAAAAACGTAAATCCATGAATTTTTTGGTAGAGAAAGTACGGATCAGACTTTTAATTTTTTTAATTTCTATATTTCATTTGCATCTATGTAAGTGAAAGCATATACATACGGCGTTAAAAGTATTTTTATTGAAAAGATGAGAAAATTCTACAAAAAAAAACTATTCTTGTGCCTATAGCAAAAAATGCTTCCTTGAGGAGTTATAAATTAATGAAAATCGTTCAAAAATGCAAAAAATCATCAAAATTCAGTTTTTGACTTCTTATATCTCCAAAACTATAGATCAAAAAAATCGAAAAAAATTCAGGGATATCCAGAATGAGTAGCAGAACATTTCCTGAGAGTTTCAAGAAAATCTATTTTTTGACCTCTCGATTTGACAGAAACTTGACTATGTATCATATACGTATATGGACAGAAGTAAAACGTTTTTGAAAATTAACGTGAATTACCGCTGACAATTTTTTAATTCCCTTTAAAAATTCATATGTAAACCCTTTGCGCAGGTCAAACATTTCTTCGCTCTAATTAGAAAATCAATTTTCCCAAAGCAAACGCAGCCTTTACCCGTAGCGTTTGCTTACGTCTTTAAAATGAGAGGAAAAAAAACCACAGAGAAAATAATTACCGCGTTATGTTTCTTTCATCCCCTTCTACTCTCACTAACTCTCGCGCATGCTTTTACCTCGCGTTTATTTTATTCATACCCCCAATATTTTAACTCCATTAGAAAAAAACGAACCGACGAAGTAACCGAAGTCACCATCTTCGGTGGAAACAGCAGCAGCATCCGCAGTGTGACAATGTAAAATTGTCGTCTGCGAAAAACACGTCGAACCGGGTGGAGAACCGTTCATTATTCAGTTGCTGCATTCGGCTACGAAAAAAGACGGAAAACCAGCTGCCTGCATAATCCAGCAAGCCGAAACCTTCCCTCTGTCTCTCAGTTCTCTAGTCTCCGAATCCACCCTCTAAATACTTTAATCCCCCTCTCTCTCTCTCTCCTCATCGGCGAAACAATTACAAGCTGAAAATTCGGGCGACAATTCCACCACCACTGCTGCCATTGCCACTCTCTCTCTCTCTCTCTCTTTCTCTCTCAAATAATCGCGTTCGCAATTGGGCCTATTTCTGCGAAAGTCCCTAAATACCGGGCGGCGGTCGCGATTAGTCTCGACGTTAAATAATACCCAAGGCTCGTTTGCTAGATAAGCATCACGTACGTACACGCGCGCTCGGCACTGGTGGATTTAGCCGAGACAATAAACTCGCCGAGTGGGTTATGTGCGCGGACGCTTTTCTACCCGCGCGCGAGCGCAAGAGCTGTTAGGCCTCCGGCTGACTGAACGCCGAGGTGTTCCACTTGTCGGGCGAAGAGAGAAAGAGAGAGAGAGAGAGAGAGAGAGGGAGTGCTTGAGAGAGATGTTATCGGTGAAGTTGCCTATACGTGTGTGTGTGTGAGTGGGATTGCGAGGCCGATCGGCGGTCGATGTCGAGGGTCGATTGTGTATTTGGAGTGAAAGAGGGATGGTGATGGTAGTGAGCATTGTGATATAAGGGAAGTGATCGATTGTTAACGATGGAGGAAGATCGAAGTAATGGCGTTGTTTGGTTATAGTTGATACGGGGGATATTATAGTAAAGTCAGAAAAAAGCAGTGTTTGATTTCGTTAAGAAACGAAGGTGAAATTAATATTAATAGTTTAAAAGAAAGAAAATACACTGGTTCACAAATATCTGTTTCCTGCATCTGGAGTCTAAAATTTCTTACCTTAAAATTAATATTAATATTTACCGTTTCTTTTTAAATTCATGTTGTATTTATTGTACAAAAATACTAATAAAATATATTTTCAGTTAAAATAAACGATAAGCCTATTTTTTATAAGAAGAAAATATTTACCTCTTCACAGCAATAAACAAAATTAGCATTTTGTTATTATACCGAATTTCTCCATTACCCCAAATTATACACGAGAAGCCAGAACAACAGCCAAACGGCAGTCATAAAAGCGAATATACGGGAAAGCTTACGTCCCAAAATAGCGGGGTAGTTAATAATCAGCAAAATAAACAAGCTCTCATCTCCAATTCCACGAGCCTCGTTTTACACCATATATGTATATATAGATTCGAGTTTGTTTTAACCAGTCGGCACAACTTCTTTAACGTTTTCTCGCGCAACGCCGTCGAAGGCCGCACGTTAAATGGATATTGTCTTTATGATTGCTTGGCAGTGCTGCTGCCGTTGCTGCTGCTGCTGCTGCTGCTGCTCGCCTGCGGAAAAATACTCGTCGCAGCTGATCCAGTTCCTCGGTTCTCGACGGTCGAATGCATCGCCGCCATCAAGATACCATTCTCTTTCGGCGTGGTTCTCTCTCTCTCTCTCTTTCTCTCTGACTTCTATAGTTACGACGAATTCAATTTCGGGGACGAAGCGCGGATGGACTCGATTTTTCGATAAGAATTTTCGGGGCCAAACAACTTGTTCGCGGAATACTTCCGCCTCGGTCTTCTCTCTTTCTCTCTCTCTCTCTGTCTCTCCATTTTCCTGGTGAAAGATTTGACTTTCGTTTTTTGCAAAGGGTTTAAATAAAGGCTATTCAATTTGTTGCTCGGGTTTGGAAAATTCAATCAATCGTTATTGATTTACCTGTGGTAGTCTGTTAGAGAAGTTTGTGAAATTCCTATCTTCATATAGACCTACATTATTTTGAAGTTTCATTTTAGAAGAATATCGCCTCAGTATTTCAAAGAATGACTTTCTTTAAATACGTATTGCTATTTAAAGTAAAAGTCATCTAATATTATAATCAATATCTTATTTAACATATATTGATTCTCAGGGAGACTTAGTAAAATATCCAATAGAGATTGGTTATAATTAAATTTTCCTTAATTTTCGAAATGTAATTCAAATCATATTGTTTCTCATTCTGGCTTCAAAATTAACAGTGTCTCTTGAATAATTGAATTTCCGCAATAATATAGCACTGCTTATTCTCTCTAAATTATTCTTTTACAATTTTTTTTCTCGAGATATTAAAATCTATAAATGACGAGAATTTACAGATTTTCGTGTTCCAAATTCATTATTCTTATTTAAAAATTTACAAATTAAAATCTCAAAGAAAAAAATTACCAAAGAATGATCTAGAAAGTGAATATTGAAGATAACAAGGAGTAATCATTTTGTAGACTCAATAGAATAACAGAATTTTTTTGCTTTAGAAATTTCAAAAGTCTAACGTGATTTGTATGACTGAAATAAGTAGAACCAATAAAGTCTACACGAAAGAATAGACCTTCTTTTTATCATTGTATGTCTTTGCAATTAAAATATAATTAGATTTTAAACTAACTTTCTTAGGTACTATTGTGCTCGATGAAGTTTATTACAGCCCGGCAGAGTTTATTTCGCTTAATAAACGCAGTAATAACTAATATTGTAATAACAACATAGCACTCCTACATAAGAAAAAAAAAATTTTTTTTAATCAACCCCTCAAGCTTGAAATACTTAATTACACTATACCTTGATAACGCTTACAAGATAACTCCCTCAGCTGTTCTCCGAAGATCGATCCCTTTTATGACTTTTAATTAAAATTTCATCATTACAAGATCCATAAACCGTTTTCTTCCCTCCTTTTCTATACCAACGTCGCAGCAATTCTGCCACGCAATCCAGTGGAGAACCAATAAAACCACGATTACAACAAATACATTTACTGCATTACCATAAATTACACTACTACCACTAGCGCAAAATAAAAGAACCCTATGCACTTGCCTTCTCTCAAAACGTACCGCACCATCGGACTATCGCACACGTACACGGGATTAAAATAAATGCGCGTTGGGAGGGGGGGGGGGGGGGAGTGAACGGACTAATTAGCCCGCGATTTCAGCGCTCTCGCGCGGCATTTCCATTCGCGTACATCCTTAAGTATCCCCCAAAGATAAAAGAACCGCGCGGAGCAATAAAAAGTGTACCGGGCAGCAACCGCAGCGCAATAAACCGATAAGGCAGCGGGTAAAAACGGCGCGAAGAAAACGAAGAGAGAGAGAGAGAGAGAGAGAGAGGGAAAGTCGTAGGCATAAACCAACTACACGCGCGCGAAACGAGATAAATTTTTTTACTGCCGAAGCGGCTCGAGCTCTCTCATTTACCTTCCGCGCCGTGCATACATTTCGATGCTTGCACATGTATATACACACACATACGTATACGTACATACGTACACACATATTATATACATATACCTACGGGAGATCGTTTGCGCGAGCGTCACTCGAAAATGCGCTCGCGCCCCAACGGGCCGCATGCACTTTTTATCGCGTACAAGTTGCATGGACGCTGCCGCCGTTGCTGCTGCTGCCGCTGCTGCTGCTGCTATACCGAGGTATAGGCGTGTGGGAACGCCATGCATATTTCCTTGCACGTGTAACTCGCTCTCTTTCCCTACCCCATCTCTCGCTAGAGAGTTTTCTCTCCGGCATTGACAGTGTATGTATGTATGTGTGTGTGTGTATGGAAGAAGAGAAGGGGAAGTACGTGACGGGTACGAATTTTCCGGCGGACGAGTGAAACAAAGAAGCTGCGGGTTTAATTCGGTTGCCAAGGGGCGGGGGGAGGGAGTAGACGCGCGTGGGGCTAGTTTGTTTGTTCACGAGTGCGCGTCTCGCGGTTCGCGCCTTTGTTGAGAGGAAGAGAGAGAGAGAGAGAGAGATTTTTGTAGCCTAGAGATGGGGTTTGTAAGTAAAAGTGGGTTAGGTTTGTTTGGCTTGCTTGGATTAGGAGGTGTGAGTGGAGTTCCGTCGTCTACGAGTGTGCGTTGGCATTGAGAAGGCTTATTACATATACAACAAATGTATATATATTGTCCAGTTAGTTGTAATGTAAATATAGTAGAGAGTAAATTTGAGTTTATTCTTGTTGATTTTCAGGTGAATTTTTAACGTAGATAGACTGGTTTATACATATTTATGTAACCTATGTAAGAAACTTGAATGATACATACATTTCAACATTGTTGAATAGTTAATCGTTGTTACGCAAACGCGTAAAACAGCTATTTTTTTAATACGATCAAATGCAGAAATCAAATCTATTCCTTATTCCAAATATCATCACAGACGTAAAAACAAATCGCATTTGTCTAAACAATCCAATCTGCTCCCACGCATGAACATAACCCAGAACAGCATATCACCTTAAAACCTCCATATCAGAATCTAAATTTCAGCCCACTCGCTTTGCGCATCTTCAGCTACCACTGAAAAATTTCACGGGCACACGAGTGTCTCGTTTAATTCACTTTGCATATGCCTAGCAAAAAGGAAGACACCCCGGAGGCTTGCTCCCGAACAGAGAACACGTTGGAAATCCAAAAAATTCAACGTTCCTTCTTCAAATTTCCTTTCTCTCTCTCTCTCTCTCTATCTCTTTCTCTTTCTCTTGGGCGTGCAATGCAAAAATAAAGGAACCTTGGCCCGATGCAAACCTACCGTTGCAGAGTACCACTGGCTTAAATCTCTTTACTGCTAAATCTTTTACCACTGTGCACAGCGCGCCTGTCTTTGACAACTCTCCGCGGACCAGACGCACACACATATAGATATATAGAAAGAGAGAAAGAGAGAGAGGGGAGGAGGGACGGGAGTGGTGCGAATATTCTTGTCGCGCTTGACAAAGTGTCGCGAGATGTCCTCATATTTGTTTCATGTGGTGAATGCAAAAGAGAGAAAGAGAGAGAGAGAGAGTAAAGAAGAAGGACAGAGAGGAAGGATTTTAACGTATGTAAATGGCGCACCCGCGCGTGTACCAGGATGCGAATATAGTGTGGTCGTGATGTCGACTTTTAATTCGTCTGAGATATTCAGTAGCTAGAGACCAAACGTGGACAGCATCGATACTTTTTTTTTATATTGGAGTTCGTCGGGTAAGTATAAGTGTAACGTAAAAATAATGTCCTTAGAGTAGTATAGTGAGATGTTGCTTTTTCAGTTGGCAAGCGATAATGGTCAGTTAATGAAGCCATAGTGGTATACGTCAGAATTAATCGTTACGGTACTTCGTTTTTATCGTATAATTTATTTTCTTCATATACAATATTCAAATGTTAATATAAAAAATGTCATACGATATATTGAGAAAAATGTAAAGCAGAAAGAATCAAATTTTCTTCTCAATTTTTTCAAAGATGCAAGTTTTTTCTTCAATCAGTTTCACATATGCCGATCACTCCAAAGATTTGTCAATAAACATAAACCCCATACGTCTCTTCGTATAGGAGTCACTTTTACTCTGTCTTATATCTCACTTCGACGACAACAACAGCAGCAGTAGCAACAGAGTCGCCGTCGCCGTCCATAATCAAGCCTACAAACTTGCGGAAGCGCCTGCGGACACACTTCCTCCTGTATTTTTTCACTCCTCGCGCCATTCAACTCACCGAAATCTCGAGTAACAATGGCTTCACAGACAGTCGGACAGACTGCCAAGCATCATCAAGCAGTCGAAACTACGCGGTCAAACGGCCAGAAATTGCCAACGCAACTTGCGACTTAACTCGACTTTACCTCTCTCTCTCACCAAGACGACTACGACAATGGCGTGCAAGACTGTCAGATTTAATTGCCGGCTTGACCTTAAAGTTCGGATTACGCCGCGAGCTGGCTTACATAGTCCTTCTCCTTCTTCTCCCTACCACACCCTTAATCCCCCTCCACCGTTTTTCGTCTCGTTGCCGGTCACACAGGAGCTAATTGCCGCGCACGTGTCCTCGTTCGGTGGACTACAAAATTAGCGCGTAAAGTTTACGACAGTAGGAAGAGGGATCGAGGTGGGAGAATGAGAAAGAGGAGGAAAAAAGAAGAAGCTATACACACCTGGTGTGGATCTTTATTCGTCGCAAGGGATAGGAGGATAGGGGTACGGACGAAGTTTACACTCGGTTGCAGGGATCGAGGCGCTTACGCAACGCCGCGGACATAATGGCTTTTACGACTTTAATGAAACGCAACTAGTCCGCCTGGGGCTGCTACGTCTGCGGAGCGTGTGTTGTACCACTCGTGGGAGGAGGTTTCCTTTTTTTTGTTGTAGGGGAAGGGTCGTGGTGCGAATTGAAGTTGATGTGAGTAGATGATGATGTTATGGATATTTTTTATTGTACAGTGGGAACATTGATGAATTTATTTTAAAATGAATTGATATATACTAAATTTTGTTGAAAGTTCTCCCTAACTTGTAAAAATATGTAGAAATGTTGAAAATCTTCGTCGTTTATATTTTATCATTTTTTTCAATGTTTAAATCCAGGTAACATTGGCAAGGATTGTTTAAAACTATTTATTACCTTAAATCGAACCTCTTCTTTTTACACCATTCAATCTCTGCGCTATAAATATTTCTTTTCTTTACCATATTATCATATTTCCCCTTACACCTCTTACTCCACATATACACGTCATTCCAGCGCATCACGTAATTCTATACGCATGGCTCACCACGTTATGATATCTTAGTCTAGGCATCGACAATACGCGCGCGCGCATGGGATACTCGTAGCGCGGCTCTATTTTCCCTCTCATATCTTGATCCATTTGTCTTCGTTCGCCGACGGCATGTGGTGCATCCTGTTTTTCAGTCCCCGCCCTCTGTTCTGCCAACGTACTATAGCCTATGCCGAGCGACATGGCAAACCCATTCAATACGTCGTTCGAGTGTAATTTGATTGGCGTTTGATTTAATTGACTGCTGAGACTTGTAGTTAATAGGATAATTGATAAGTGAATGTTAAAGATATTGGTTGTGAATGGTATTTTATTAAATGGTGAAAAGTAGAGGAAAGTGCATGGATTAATATATGGATATTTTAATTCGCGATTGGCTCATAGTAGAGGGATATATTTAATACTTGTTAAATATTGAAATTAAAATTAAAATAAGCATTTTCATGTTTCACTTGAGAATAAAAGTATCTTCGAAATATAAATTATCAAGTGCTTCGCAATGTATAAATACGTTCTGTAAGTTCTCATTATCTTCACGGAGAGAAATCCTAGAGTAAATTTTAAAACTTATATAGGAAAAATTACTATTTCCTATAGTGCACTGGGATATACCGGAATACTCCGAATTTTCCTACTTTTTAAATAAATTTTTCTACATTTCTAATAAAATTCCCTCACTTGTTTTTAAATTTTACTATTTTCGATAGGAATATTTCTTACGTCACGAGACAGTAAGCCGACATAACCTGACAAAAGATGTATTTATCATTTTTTTCTCTTCAAAACTAATAATGATGTTATAAATTATGTTTTTACAAATACTTTTTTTATATAAAAATTCGTGCAGTGCATCATTTCCGAAATAAACATTGCCAATAACATATTTAGTGCAATGTTATTGTTATGGGACGGGGTAAGCTGTAACAGATGTAGACGAGTCGAAACACCGTACGTGCAAGGACGTATTGGCGCAGTAGTAAGACTGCGGTTTCCCAATCAGCGGGCTGGGGTTCGATTCCCACACCGGGCTCTCGTTTTTTTCATAAATAAATATATTATTTCTTATTTAATTTAGCTTAATGTGTATGTTTCAAATAGAGTCGGTAAGGTAGATCTCGAAAAATATTTTTTTAAATAATGAATTTCAAATTTACTTTCTAAAATAATAAAAATTCCTAATTGAAATTATAAAATTTACTATATTGCGAGTATGTCCCAGCGGTACTATAGCAAAATAGTAATTTTTCCTACATAAATTTTAAAATTTCCTTTAGAATTTTTCTCCGTGTTTGTACCGAATACGCGTTGTTATTATTAATTCACTGTGACAAAGCATTAAGTTGTTACATAAAATTATTTAAATATATTATTATCCTGTTAGAAATATGAAGATATTTAGCAGTTAATGAGTTTATTGAATGGAGATATTTTTGACAAAACTAAATTCATAAAAATAAAACTATTATTAGTGGATGAAATATATAAATTATTATATAAGAGCCACATATTTCACGTCATCACACAGCTTTTAATATTCCTTTATCCACTCATTTACCTCACAACGTATACGAAAGAACTCAAACACATTAACTCTTAACAAATCCCTCTCCTCAAAACCTCGTACTTTCTTTCTTAACCTCCTCTCCCCGCACCTTTTATGACGCAAACATTATACGAACTCTCTCACTCACTCCGGACTACTCTTCCTCCCCAAAAACCTCATCCCCTACGAAACAATCAGTCCACCCGCGAAACTCTCGACCAACTTCTCTTCCGCTCTCTCTCTCTCTCTCTCGCTTCCCATAGCGCCGTGAAAACACGCCAAACGTTAACCGCGCTCGCGGCGACGGTCATTCGGACGTAATCAATCAGTGAATTTGCTCAGCTCTCTCTCTCTCTCCCTCTCTTGCCAAGTAGTAGTAGCAGCAGCAGTCGCCACCGCCGTTGCCGTCCGAATTTTCGGGGCAAACACAGAGGGAGAGAGAGAGAGAGAGAGAGAGAACACGGCCTTATATGCATTCACTTGCTCACCGCTCTATATATTTATATATATATATATATATATATATATATTCACGCTGCAATGCCACTAGTCTTTAATCAATTATGTAAAACATTTGCGGACTGCGGCGTAGTCAGCGTTGCTCTTTCCCGTCTCGTCTCTACGCATATAGGGGGGTATGTTCTCACAGCAACGCCGGCTTCTCTACGTCCGACTACAGTCCGCTTACCTTTGTCCCGTGCCATGCTATAACCTACCTCTCGAAACTCTTCGCGACGCCCGACTGTTTATTAAAACTTTCAAATTAACTCGTCTGACCTTTGCTCTTTCCCTCTCTCGCTCTCTCTCTCTCTCTCTCTCTCTCTCTCTCTCTCTCTCTTCCTCTCAGCACCTGGATTTATCACGAGACCGTCGTTCTTTCCTGTGTGCTAATCCGCAGTCTCGCGCGTAACCGAATTTCCGTCCACTCCTAACGAGTTATATTTCGCGCGTAAGTTATCCATATCTCTCTCTCTCTCTCTCTCTCTTCGGCCGTTCTGTCTCGTTTTCTCGTTCTCCCCCTGAAGTTACTTACCCTGTGCGCGCCTCGTATACGTCGTCTCGAAACTTGGCGATACGAGATTATCGTAGGTGGAGAGCTTTAGTACCTCGGTCCCTTTTCGGACCTGGGCACCGCACTGGTGCCGTGCCACATTTGTCTTTGCTTTTCAACAGCGATAAGCTGCTTGCGCCTATAGTGCTCACCCGCTCCCAACACATACTGGACTCGAGCTAAGGAATATTAAAGCTGTGTGGGAACGTTGTAGATTAACCGATGCGCGGACTACGCTGCTGTTGTTGTTCTTGTTTGTTGTGTGTGTGTGTGTGTGTGTGTGTGTGTGTGTGTGTGTACTGAATACACGCGTACTTTGAACTAAATTGAATTTACTGGGACGAGGTTTGTGGTTGGGTGTATTATTTTTTTTTGTAGGGATTTTGTGAGAGCGCTGAATTTTATTATGTAAAGCGATGTTTTGTTAACGATGGATGAATCAAACAAGAAAAGATGAGCATGTTGTGGATGGAAAAGGGCTTGTGGAAAGTGGAAATGTATTTAAATATTTAAAATTAAGGTGATACGAAGTGAAAATGTTGAAATAAAAAAGCTTTTTTGCTGTATTAAAGATTATTATTTAAAGAGGTAGTTATCGTTCAAATAATGTAGCTATCCGGTAAGAATATTTTCAACGGTTATTTTAATGCTGAATTTCTATTAACACTTTATTATGGAGTAAAAATACTCGCCCAAACGAAGTGATGGCCCTGCTGTTTAATATAACTGTATAAGGAATAAGGAGAAAAGAAAAAACTCGAAGATATTTTTTCTTTTCCCTATTCTCTTTCCTTTCTTTCCTTTGCTATTAGGAAGCATGACTATTAATTTCATTTTAACACATATGAAAGGCTGCCAGCCGAATTCTTATATCTAATTTAAAAATACTCACGTTTTTGAAATTTTCACAAATACAGAGTTTGTATATATGTAGATTCGGAAGTTCTCACATTTATTCGATATGGCATACATTTTTTATTAAATTTTTTTAAGAATTATTAAAGTAAAATATTATTCCAAATAATTTAACAATCCTTAATACATATATTTCTAGCCATCAAACAGTTATAATAATATATGTATAATATCACTGCTTCGAATTTCAAATCGTGAACGTATCATATTAAACTAATTATAAAATTAAACTTGTCTTCTACCATTACATTCGCATACTAATATCAAATATCTCGCTTAATCCAATCAGCATCATCATCCACAAAGACGCTTTCTAACTCTTCAACTATTACAATCACATCTTCAATCCAATCACAACCTCGTAAAATCCACATAAAACCTACTTTCCTTCGCAACACCGAAAAACAATATTTCAACCATTCACCTAGCAAAGTCATGCTGGTCACGACTCTCTTTAAAACCAATCGACAGACAGACAGACAGGCTTTCGCATCTTTCGCAAGATTTATGAAAAAAACGCGCGAAAAACGATATTGACTTTCTTTCGCAGTTTGCTCGCTCGCTCTCTCTCTCTCTCTCTCTCTCTCTCTCTCTCTCTCGTCTCGTGTATTAATCGTCCGAGTTCGCGAGCGAGGGTCTTCGATTCTGCAATAATCGATACTTTGTATTACTTCGCGAACGTGCGAGCACGGAGAGTTTGCGCGCGATCGTGCGAGAAGGCGACGCCGTCGGGAAGATATGTATGCGCGCGCTTTGTTTCAGAAGCTGCTGAGAGTTCGCTTTGGGAAGGTGGAGGAGAAGGAGGAAAGTGAACGATGGTCATTGGGTCGTTCGTTACGCCTGGGGGATTTAATTAGTTTTTCCGGGTTTTTGGGTAAAGAGAGTCGGTTTTAAGTTTAAACTGACAATTGTAGATTTAGTTGCTCTTAAATGTAGTATGATGTTTTTCACGACGTACTTGCGAATACATATTTTAAAACTTTCGGATGACAATATAGGATGTTATAGGTGTAGCGAATAGGTCAATTTAAATAGATCAGTATTGCGGTCGCGTATATATCTTACACACACATATTATATTAATAAACATACGAGACGATTTTTCTATTCTTATTAGTATAACACGTTGACGTTCAAATTAGAACTTCTTCGTTGGGAAATACACATCTTTATATACTTCTGCAGAACGAAGAAAACGTATTTATGTAAATTAGCGCAAGTTCAACGAAACTTCGTAACTTAAATTTGCTTTTAATTTTTGGTCGAATCGCGCCCGCTCGTTTGTCCTGCGTCAAGCTCAGCGATATTTTTAACCAAATTAAAAATAATTTACTCCGGCAGCGCGCGTCGTACGGCCAACTTTTCAGCAGCGAGAGGAGAGGGGGTGTACCAGAAATTAACCTACAATCGCTCTACTCCGCAATTGTACCGAGCGGCCGCCGTCGTTGCTCTCGAAAACTAAAAAGAACTTCTACCACCTCTCTTCCTCCTTCCACCTCCGAACAGAAACTACGCGAATTCTTCAAGTTTTAATTAAAACATCGTATTTCTTCGCCGACGGATCCTCTCTCTCTCTCTCTTTCCTTTACGCTAATTCCCCGCCCGTACATAATTATCCCAACTAGGCGAGAGGCGAATTTATCTAAACCGATGTAACTTTAATTAAGAATCATAAAACTAAACCAGCCACCTTCTCCCCACCCAGTTCGACCTTTCGGATAAATTTGTTTCTCTCTACGCCACAACTGCAGAGACACGCGTGCATATACACATCCTGTTTTTCGACCCGCGCGGGTATCATTTTTTCAGGGCAGCCTTCGCCGCGGGCGAATGCTGTTTGCACGTACGTATAGAAGAAAGAGAAAGAGAGAGAGAGAGAGAGGAGGGATGGGAAGAGGAAGAAGAAGAGCAAACTCGAGGCGAATCGAATCTCCAATTTGCATTCGCGCCGAGTCTGCGCGGCTCTCTTTGTCTACACCGGCATCTCTCGCGAAATAAGGGGAAAGAAAGAGGAGGGGAGGCTAACGGTTGAGGAGAAAAAGAGAAGAAGTTCCAGTCTCTCTCCCCGGGCGTACAAGATTAAGGAGGAGATACGAAATTTCGAATTTACAAATTTCATTTGTGTAAATGCCGCGCGCAGCGGGAATTCGCCTCGAAGTTTCGAATTAGAAAGTCTAATTTTTGAGAAGAGAGGCGTGGAGGTGGAGCGGAGCTAGAAGATTAGGAGGACGCGCGCGCGTACGTACGTGTTTTTTGAGAAGTCTTTTGTTTGCATTGATCGATGGCTGATGAGAAGGTGGGGTTGGGCAAGAAGGTTAATACGGTTTCGATAATTCGTGATTTGGCTTAGTTCTGCGGTGATTCCCAGACGAGAAATCCAATAAATCGTTCTTTTGCGTTGAATAATAGTTTCATGATTCGCCCGTTTTCACAGATTACATAATATACGATGGACAATCGAGAATTTGCGTCATACTCTGATTAAGTTTTTTATACGACCAATTAACCTAGTAATAAAAATCTGTCATACATATAATTTATTGAAGATCGCTCCACTAACTAATATTAGAAACGTCAGAAGCGACAGTTGAGTCCGATTATAACACATGACCGCGAGGCGCTATGCGAATATCAATCTAAAATATCATTATAAAATGGAAAGAAACTTGGCGCTTTGAAAATTGGACGATCTTTCTATTATTAATTCTTATAAAACTAGCGCATCACAAAAAAGCATGCTCTAGCTACAAGAGGATCCTCCTAAACTCCCTTAGCTATATGGCCAACCTCACTGCTACCTCCTCCAAGTTCATTCCACTCCGGTGGGCGATCCTTCCCCTTCCTCCTCTCTTCTGTTCCTCTGACAATAGCCTCCCTCCCCAAAAGGAGAAAAGAGATCCTTCGCGCGCGATAAAAAGACGAATTCAAAGCGCGAGCGCGCGCCGCGCGAAAGATTAGTAAGACACGCCGAAGAGATAAAGACACGGCGAATCGCCCCTCTCTCCCTTAAAAAAGGAGAGTGAGATAGAGAGAGAGAGAAAAAAAACGACCTCGTCGAAAGGGGGCAGGAAAACAGATTCGAAAAGAGATTGAAAGACTGGCGTGGATCTCAATGTGGGATAGAGAGAGAGAGAGAGGCACGAGGTCTTAAGATTCGAGTGATGCTGCCCCTCTCACCTGCTACTGCCGAGCCCGGATGAGGGCATTCTCTAGAAGAGAGAAGGGGTGGGTGGAGGGCAATCGATTCACGATGAAGTGGTAAGAGGTAGAGAGAGAGAGAACGAGAGAGGAAGAGGAAGGGAGAGAGATCTCACTCGGTTCTTGAATAACTTATTTTTCGGTTTGTGTCCTTCTTTCGCGCGTGTTTTTCAAAAGAAGAGTGGAACTGCGACCTTTGGGACGTTGCACAGCTCGATGCGCACTTGCTTGGTTTATTTATCGGTTGCTTTGCGGCTGTGGGCTGAAGAAGATTAAGGAAAACTAAAGTGTTGGAGATGGTAGTGGTGGTATACGTCCTAAAAGTTATTTTAATGAGTTAGGGGACGTTCGATGTGCTAGATGTAATTCGTGTACTGGCCTATAAATATATATGTGTAATATTTATAAACAAAATGTAATAATCTCAAAATGGATCTCCAGAAAATGAAGCTTTTATGATAATGTTGCAATACTTATTTTACATTTAGAAACGTTGTTAAGCTTCCATTTTTGGAAAACGTACTTTTCACACTATATCCATTTTATTAAAATTTTTATATTTTCATATTTTTGAAGTATTCTTTCTCTCAAAAAATCCGTTACGCGGTCTATCATTATTTAAGGCTATATAGTTATTTTATTCATATTAATGTACAATACTGAATTCCCACGTTCATCGTCGCTAACAATTGCTTTATAAAAAACAAGCGAACGAACTAATATCCTAACAACTTTGAATCTTAATTCTTGAACCGCGAGTAATTTCGCATAAAGCGCAAATCCTCTTACAAACATCCGCTTATGAATTGCTAAAAATTTCATTCTTTTCTCCGACCTCGCAATTTTCATCCAGCAGAAAAAGAGTTATAGACTTCAAAACTCGCTGACGCGCTGTAAAGTCCGGTCGAAACACGCGTTAAAAGTGAGACACCATCCTACACACACACACACGTGTACCTGAAAAATCCTTACTAACCTACGATTACATAAAACGTCAAATATCATGGACATTTTATCCTTTCTCGAACTACTTCTAACGACACGGGTGGAAGCATGTCGTCGCATCGCGCCAAGTCGATCCAACTCGCTGACCAAGTTCCGAGTTTCTCTTCTTCTCCCTCTCCCTTTGCTCGCAACTGTCGGGAATCGACAGTGAATTAGGAGAGCTCGAGGAGAGAAACTTGCCGGTAAATTAGAGAAAAGTGTTGTTACCGCGACGCTCGTTCTGTCCCTCTCACTCGCTCTCGTGTTCGTTAATCTCTCTGTTGCTCTCTCTTGCGAGAAGAACCCCGGGGAGTCTTGCGCCTCTCTCTCTCTCTCGCTGGATTTATTTCGACGTAGGTAGGATACCTCACTCCTCTCTCTCTCTCTCTCTTCATATACGTAGGACGTAAGTTCGAGTGATCCAAGTTTCCCCACGAGTCTCATGTAAATCAGCCAGTGTCGATCGATTTATCGTTGAATTACCGTAGGATGTAAGTAAGTATGTGTGCGCGTATATACGCGAGCTGTGGGCACACGTGTGTGTATGTATATGTATGTGTCTCAGCGATTTACGGCCGCGAGACAGGAATGTGCTACTCTCCCTGGGAGCGACGATATATCGCTCTTTTTTCCCTTCCTCCTCTCGTTTGGTTAGCGGTGACGGGGGCGCCAGTAACGGTGGCTCTTTGCGGCCGGTTGTATTTTGTTATTTTCAGGTAAGTGGTGGTTTTACGGCTAACGAAAGTGGGAGAGAAAGTGAGAGAGAGAGAGAGAGGAATATGGAGATGGAGAAGAGTAGTTTGAATAATTTTTGCTTTCTGAAGTTTTTATTTGGATGGACGGTCGTCGGAGTGGATTGTGAAAAAGTGACGACTATTTCCATTAAGCTTTGTTGTGTAAATAAGTGCATGTTTATTAATTATAAAGAGGACACTAAGAAACACATTCCTTATTTTTTTTCTTATTTTAAAGGGTACAAATAATGGAAACTGTACGACGTCATTACAAAAATGAAGGAATACAGTCATCGAAGTAGTAAATGCCATGTGTTGTCAGACGTAGAATTTATATTATTTAATATATTTTAGTATATTTTTTAATCATTTCCTTGTTCAGTAATCAGAATAAATTTCTTTTTGAAACAAAATTTTTTCGAAATTTTGTTTGTAAAGCATACATATTTATAACAATTAACTTAAGAATAAAAGTGGTAGTCATCATAAATAATACGTCGGCTTTAATTTACAAGCATGCTTCTTTAAAGGAAATATTAATCTACTTTCTCGCAACCGGCGTCCAATGGAAGTCGCCAAATTTACGACCTCTTCTTCCCCGATAATTATATACCTCGCCGTCTTTCTCTCGCCCTTCGCACAATGCAACTAGCTCCCTTTCTCTTTCGCCGCTGAGACGGCTTCTGCCTCTTAAAACCTGTCGGATTTTAATTTCACGCTCGCCGAAAACATCGACGCGCGCCAAAACGACGTCATATTTCAAGAGGAAAAAATTGAAGATTCTTGCGCAGATACATAAACCACCTCTTTCTTTGTTCCACTCACACACACATTTATATATACGGGACATTTCACATCAACTGTTCTCCAACCATTTTTGGGATGGTGCTATTTGAAAAATAGCATTTTAAGAAATCTTTTATCCTTATTTGGGTAAAATCAATCATGTCGTATTCACCTTCTTTACAGTTTGAATATTGTATTTCAAAATATTAATACCAAAAAAAATTGTATTAATAAAAAAAATTTTTAGTAATTCTTCTTGGAATTTGTAAACTTTTTCCCATATAATATACTATACAAAAAGTATAGCAAAAAGTTACAAGTTTTTAAATTAAAAAATCATTAAAAATGAAAAATTTTCAAAAAATCTAACGTTGGAACGGTTGCATATTATGCTCTAATATTTTACATTTGTATTCTGAGGCTGGTTTGGAACAATTAAAAAAATTATGAGCAATTTTAATATTCTGCCCTTCAACAGTTGACGTGAAATGTCTCATATACACTTCACTTCACCTTCTTCCCCTCTCTCTTAAAAAAAAGGGAAGAAAGTCACGCGGAGAGAAGTAACTCAACGACGCGAAAGCTGCAGAAAAGGAGGCGATTAAGCGGATCGCTCGGGCTGGCTTAGCTTCTTGGACGCTCGAGATAAAAAAGCGAATTAAGAGAAAGCGAGGCGTGCGAAACGGGAAAGCCAACGTAACCGAAAGAGAGAGAGAGCGAGAGAGAGAATGAGAATATCCATTTGGTGCGGCAACGGCGGCTGCCTCTCCACCGAAAATGGGACCGAGAAGAGCGGAGAAGGCTCGTTACTTTGAATTATACCAATGATATTTTCACGTCCGGGTGCTGCATAATTCACGTGGAAGAGAGCGAGAGAGACTATGCGCAAGCGCGTATCGGACAGATCGCAGATTAATAGGACCGATCGTACCAAGGCCCAGGCGCCGCTAATCGAACCCGCTAATGCGCGCGAGATTTGAAAAGGAAATACGGCGATGTGCAAAGAGAGGGAAAGAAGGAAGAAAGGAGTATTACGGGACGGAAGGAGATACTTTGCGAGTGCCGTGGATTTTGGATGAGGTTCGCTGGAGCTGCTCTGGAGCGATGATTTTTCACTTTGATTCTTCGATTTCTGCTCGTGAAGTAAAGTGAGATTCTATATTGCCGCGTTTTGAATGGGAAGGCATTTGTTTGAACTTCTTCGACCCGTTCATGAGAATAACTGTATTTCTCGCTTATATGAATCTCGATTTTCGTAATAAAAGAGCTTTGCAATAATTTCATGACTTTATGGTAATAGTGTAATATAAAAAGGAATTGTATCAATAAATTTTGTAAGGATATATGTTGGTTTTATCGTTATTTTTATCAATTCTTTATAATCAAGCACGTATGTTAAATAATTGAATTTATTAATTTATTATCTGCGTAAACACTTTATAAACCAATAACAAGAAATAATATATACTCGTGAACGATATTTGTATTAAATATTTAAAAAATAAGACGTACATGAGCCCAGTGATGCAGCTAACAACAACCTAATGCTTGAAATAACTACTCAATACCGTACATTTATCACCTCATTCAGCGTAAACTCATCGCAACGACGTGAACTTGAGTCGCAAGAAATCGGCATTATTATCAAGCCCTCGCAGCGTCCCAGCACCCAGAAAATGATTTCCAGAGAACACGTGCATATTCGCGTTGAAAAGCGACTTCTTCTTTCTTCGTTCCTCCTTGGTCTCGATTTGCTTTCGACGAGTATACGCGCGAAGGAATGCACGCGAAATTTCGATCGGCTATGAATCTCTCTCACTCTCTCTCTACGCGCGAGTTGCGAAAAATCGGCTCGCATTCCTCGATCGACTTCTAGCGTTTTTATTTCGAGCTTGCGCGCGCGCGGATTTATATCGGTGGAAAGGGGGAAGAGGGCGAATCATAAATCTAGGTAGAGGGGGGGAGATTCGAAGCGCGCTCGGGATTTTTCATAACGCGGCGTTATTTACTTTGGAAAGAGAGAGGAAGAGAGAGAGAGAGAGAGGAGAACGGGAGGAACTGGAAAAGGTGTCGCGAAGAGAAGGTGGTCCATTTGTAGAACGCGCATGGGCGCAGCTCGCGTGAAATTGCGTGCGAAACTGGAACGAGGGATTTTTATGGGGGGAAGAGCGGAGAAAGAGAGAAACTCGCAGCAGACCTGTTGTTGTTGGTTTGATGCACTGCGGTTTTTGTATTTAATTTTGCGGCCGAGTTTGATTTGCGGCATTGTGCGTTGGTAATATATCGTAGGCGATATTTATCAGGAATTATTATTGTTATTTTATAGAAGTGCGTATTTGACGTATTAAATGAAGATGACATTAATGTTGGTCAACAGAATTTATGACGTTAAGTATGTCGGATAGATCTTTTAATATTTTTTATGGTAATAAGGGGAGATTGATTGTCCAAACTAATTAATACCATAAATTATTATTGAGTTTTTTTATTTCATGTATTTAATAATTTTATATATATATTGGTTTTATAAGTATTATAAATCGAGTAAATTATATATATAATATGGAAGAATAAGATACTTACTGGTTCATAATTATTGTATGTTAACAAAATTATTGTAATATTTAGAAAATTGATTATTCAATATAATTTATTTAAGTCAAGTATACTAGATCATAGCAGTCGAAGAAATCCATTGTTAAAATGATAATATCACTAATATAAAAGATACCTTAGCAATATGATTTAAGCTATATTTTGTGTGTGGATTATACTGTATAATTTTCATCTACACAGATAGATTTGTAAATGACCTCCCTATGTAAGTTTTAGTATAAAGTTTACCCTGTCAAAAAAATTAATGAGCTTAAGCAAACACTTCTACTTGAAAAATATGACTTCATAAAAAACAGTCTTTTTAAAACACTTACTACGCTAAAAAACATAAAGAAAAGCCCTAACATAAATTCAAAAACAAAAATAAAAATGTTTCACAAGAGTCATCACTTTACCCCAACTCCACTCAGACTAAGGAAACCCCCTTGGTGAGATGAAGAAATAGATGAAATGTTATCTGAGAGACAATCTCTAGAAAGAGAACTAAAAGAAGCAATTCGACTATTAAATTCCTCAGTAACTTAAAAAAAATGAAACATGGTCCAAAAAACGTCTTAGAGAGATCAAATTTAATAAATTCAAAGTTCACACAGAAACCAAACTCTCCAAAGACACAGATGTCTGAAAAGTATGGGAAACCATCCATAAATTTAATGGCAAAAACAATAGCAACTGTACTCAAACAAACAAAAAAACAGTATCAAACATATATACCTTTATAAGTGAATATTGTCTCCCGTCAGCCTCCTACAACAAACCACCAGAAAATGAAGATGATTTAGACTCCACAACTAACACCAACATTAATGTTGATCTAGATAAATCCGTTTCTTTGGAGGAATTATAAGATGCTTTAAATTCATGCAACTGTAGCTCTAGCTCTGAGCTAGATCAAATATCTAACAAAATGTTAAAACACACGCTACACGTTTTACAAGTTTTAATGCTTCACCTCCCGAATGAATTTTTTCTTAGACAGTCTAAGTTCCACACCTCAAGACTGGAAAGAATTCCTCATGGTTCTGATATCTTAAAAGGAAAAAAATTAATTTAGGCCTATCACGTTAGTTTTCTCGTTGCTAAAAATAATAAAAATAATTGTTTAAGCTCGTCTGGTTCATCATCTCGAAAGCAATATCACTATCTCCGAAACTCAAAATGGTTTTCGCAAGTTCAAATCTTGTGCTTCTAATGTTGCCTACTTGCCCTATCGATTTAAATTTACTCACTACGCGGGAATCCAGGGCTCGCAACTGGGAAGCGCAAACCTTCTCTTCTTTCTCTCACTCGAGGAAATCTCAAGAGTTCCGGAACTTTCGATAGAAAGAGCGAATCGAGATTCCACTCGCACTATCTGTCAGTCAGCCGCTCGGCCGCTCGTATTAATGCCGCACTTTTCGGGAATCATCGCGTCTCAAGGAAAGAGCGATTTTCCCGATACTTATGTGTACGCGTATAGTATGGCTTCGCGATCGCTAGACGCCCGCACGCACGATGAAACAGGATATTTTTTTTTGAGAAGGAATTAGAGACTTTTATCGAATATAGTTGACGAGGTTTTTCAATGTAGATAGTCAAATCTCATACATTCGATTAACGTGTTACCTAATTTTTACGGTTAGAGTGGGGAGGGAGGCGTTTTTGTTTTCACGACAATTCGATCACAGCGTTATGGTTAGTTAGTAAGTGATAGACCTTTGACGGGTACGACAGGTATAGGTGTTCTAGCTCTGGAAAAATTATTTGCCATAGGATTGCTGATAAGGTAAGATATTTTTAAGTTATTTAGATTGTGGACTTGTTGTTTGAATTAGAAATAAAAGAAACTAATCGTTTTTATTGTGGCTTTAATAATAAAAAGTCAGACAGATCATATACTTTTAACGTTGATATACGAAACGGTTATCTCGTCCGGATGGTCTATGCAGCTTGCGGTTTATCTTGAAGTAAAGATTTCGGTCAGTCATTATGTTCGACTAGACTTCATCGTAACTACTTTCATTCATTCAGCGTTCCATTTAATTTTATATCACTATTTCAATAATATCCTGACCCACTGATCTGATCAACTTTTCTTCTTTTTTTTCTTTAAATGTCACTCTTATCCATAATTTACAATCTCGTGTCTACAGGCGTCCTTAAAATTAAAGAACAGAAAGCGAAAAAATTTATGACGACGACAACGGCTACATGTCACTAATTAACCAACAACGCGACTAAACGACTTAACACCTAGTCTTTTGCTCTCTCCCTCACTGCGTTGTAATCCAGGTCAACCGAGCGAGACATGTCCGCGCACGCGTGTCTATACGCAGCTAGATATACGTGGACATCGATACCGCGATGCATATTTCAGGACGCGACGAGGCGATTGACAAAGCGCGTGTGGGCGGATGCACTTCCTGCGGGCGTCGTCATCTCGTGCATGCTTAATTTCATCCGTTGCAAAGCCGTTTTTGAGCGCTGCGGTGCTGACACGTGTAACGATCATTTCCTCTTTTCTACAATCGCGTGGGTGTATATTTAGAGGTGGATGCTGAATTATTGGAGGGACGGAAATTCAACGTGATTCTGATGTTCGATGCATGATTGAGACCTAAGGGATGTATCAAAACAGAAGGGATGGGTCAATTTTTTAAGGCGGTAGTCGAGTCGGTCCAGTGGTCTTAGAATTTGTTATTGCTATGTGGCTTGTTCAAACATAACTTACTGATTATTTTTATTATATGCATGATTTTTTTTAGCCTCGGACCTTCCTATTGCACATTTGCACTGAATAGAGTTAAATCTTTGATTTTCCACATAGATTTACTTATTTCAATTTTCTTATGATTGAATATTTTTTTATCAAAAATAATTATAGCCATTTTATAGGAGTTTTATTTGCTTCTTTCACAAAAATTTTTTTTTAAATATATTTATTGTTAACTTATAAATGGAAATGTAACATTAATATTTCTGTAAAGTTGTTATATATATGCTTATACACATATATATTTTAATGCCCAAATATTTATTTGAGCATTTTTTAATAGAATAAGATCTGTTCTAGCTTTAGCTCCCGGTGAAACGCTTTTTTTCCACATTATTCCTACATTAATAGATCAAAAAATAGAGTGCTTTTTTGATGATCGTCATAAGTTTGTATCTCGCCATTTTGAAGATACTCAACTTATTTATTACCTCAATAAATGGCTATGAAAAAGTTTATTATTATGATGAGGAGAGAAAGCGCGAAATAAATTTTACTGAATGTTTATGAAAAAAATCCTGCAAACTATTTTTAGTCTCCGAATATTGTTTATAATTTTCCTAAACTTTTAGATATTGTTAAATTTCATCTACTTCAACGCCAAGTTTGTAAGAAAACTTGAAACAAAAATCCGAAACTTAGGTAATGCTACTCCCAATTTATTAAATAGACGAATAATGTCAAAAAAAGCGTTTCACCGGAAGCCAATAATTATAGCCATTTCTCTTGGCCATTCATAGAGATTGTGCTCTATTTTTAATAGACAAATTTCTATCAGGGCCTCTGTCAAGGAATTTTCCAAAAATTGACCTAAAGAAGGACTAGTTCCAAATATTTTTATTTATCAAGCAATTTAATTTTTCTTTTATATAAAATCTTCTTCAACTCTTATCTTCGTACTACGTTTTAATGATTCGAAATTTTCATTTTTAAACATACTTCTGTAACAAGTGTATATTAAATTAATATTCCACCTTCAATTAATTTAACCGAACAATATTTTTGCATATTTGCATACATATTGTACCATCTCGTTTCTTGCTAATAAGGATCTTTTTCTCTCACTGAGCAAAAAAAAGACAAGCTCAGAGGATATTCCCGCAGCCTTCGTAAGCGAATTAGACGCGCCACTCTTGATAATAATACATGCGCTGGCGGTCGCGCGCTCGCGTATCTTTTCTCCTTTTCCCCTTATATTCACACACACACACACATACACTTATACTCTCGTACATGCGCATAAATAACTTATGGACTGTCTGGACGCATTTAAAGTCCGATGTCGAGTCTCGTGGGCTCGCTGCACTCTCTCTCTCTCTCTCTCTCACGGCCTCATTCTCGCGCGGACTATTTTTACGCTGCGCGCCTGTCGATATTCCACCAGCAAATTGGCAACGATATTTTACGCTAGGCTAGGCTGGGTGCAAGCGACGGGTGTATATAGAACCACGGAGACGGTGAACTTTTGCCGTCCATAAGTCATCGACTTTTTCCGAAATTACAAGTTTGTTGTTTCGCATAGGGTGGCGGTGGTGGCGGCGGTGGTATAAGGGAAAAAGAGCTGCGTATACGCGCGAGCGCGCACATGAAAGAAGATCGGTGTGGTATACGGATGGACCTCGTTACGACATGAAAATATGTATAGAGGGGTAGGGAAGTTTTTGAGAGAGAGAGAGAGAGCTGGCGATGTGGTTGTACTATAGTAGGAGTATGACGAGAGGAGATCGGGTTGAGTAAGATGAAACGTGATTTCATTGTTACGTGCGTATATATGTCATATTTTAATTTTTGAATAAAGCATGATAGTTAAATTATTTGTACAGTTGTCTTCGTTAATTTCTTCGTATTTGATTCCTAAACTAATTATTTTATATGATAAAAAATTGCTTTTTATAATTGGAACTTTAAAATATTGTTTAATCTTTTTGTGTAAACAATTCGACGTGTTCACATAAAATAGTGATTATTCTCATTTTCCTTGAATTTTAAAATATACAGTATACACGTATATATTTATAATAGTTTATCAACTAACTTTAAATAGTAAAATCAAACGGCGCTCTGTTAAATAATAACAATTTATACTAATTTTGCAATGTAGAAAAACAACAATCCATGAAATATCAAGCGTAACTGTGTAAAATTAGTAGTTGTAAAGCAACACTGAATAAACCATTAGCGAGTCGTTTATAATAATTATGTGGGCTTTTGCTTGGTACTGCAAATGTTACATAAATTTATGTTGTGCAAATTCACGGTAAACATGAAGATACATCATGTGTGCTGATACAAATTTCATTGAAGATATCATTAATAATGTAAAGGAAAAATTATTTAAAGTGTATGATAACAATTATAAAATTTTACAAATATTAACAAATAAAAATCATTTTCTTTGAAACAATCTGTGTTTCAGCTAAACGAAGATGATAATAATAATATAAAATGTATTTAAATAATAAATCTCTATTTATTATAATTCGTAATATAATAAATAAAAAATATTCTTAGAAATCTGGAAATTTAGTGTACTAATTAAGTTAATTTAACATTAGTGCTAAGCATAACAATTCTTTTTTTAAATTTATTACATACATAATAGAGCAACTAACTGTCAAACACTACCTAAAATGACTCTACACCCGCAAGTCTATATAAAAGAGACGAAGAAACTTACCACTGAAACGCTCTATCACCACTGAGAAAAAGAAAACTCCCCCAGCTACATCCATTCTTTTTCCTGTTTCTTCGAGAGCTTGGCGTGAAATTATTTAAATATATGCACGCGCGCTTGACTACAGCGTCTCGGCTACATCATCAAAGTTCGCACTTTCAGAAGTTGAAAACTGCCTGTTCTACTCTTTCTCGCGTTCTCCCTCGCGTGCGCTTCTTTCTTTCGTTTTCTCTCTCTCTCTCTCTCTCTGGTGAATCTCCGCGCGAGCGCACAACAATGCCACGAAATAACAGTCCGACGGCATTGATAGCGCGAAACTGTAATTAGGCCGCGGCATTATCGCATTATGGCGCCCAGCGAATCGCTCCTATTTGTGAAATAATATCGGTACTCCAAGGTATAAGAAGAGAGGAGGAGGCAGAAGAACGAGGAGTTTTGAAATAATTGGCTTCATTAGTCGGATCGACGATATTGCGTTTTTTTTTTCCTCTTTCGGCACCGGGAATTAAGCCAGTATAAGTGAGTGTCGAGGATTCGCAACTTCGGATGGGAATCTAGAGGATTGGGGTAGTTTGTCTGGATACTAAAGGGACTATCATTTTTTGCTTATTAGTTCAACTTCCGTTATTGCTGGATAGCTTGGCAATTATAAGTATTCTTTATCGTTTTCTATAATATAATATCAATAACTATATTAAATTTAACACAGTCGAATTATTTATTATCATCTGATTCACATAAAATAAAAAATACAATTCAAGTAGTTATAACTAAAACTAGTCAGACATCTAATCGTTTGATTTAATATAGCAAATATCTTACGTTATATATCTAGACCTCTTACCAAGACAATTTTCATATTCCCATTTTAACCTCGCATCGCTGTCGCAGGTTTTTCCAACAACTATCATATATATATACACATGTATACCAGCTTACAGACTATTCTCAGCCCTACCAATACATCGGCATTATAAATATCCGCTAGCAAAGCAGCTGCAACAGCAGGAACAATGTACCACAGGCGCGTCGACTCTTTCGCGCACGCGGTGGATATAATAGCCGCGGTATTATTATAGGCACTTAGTCACTTTTGTGCAAGCCCGCTCGCAGGGGACAAAAGACGCTGTCTTATACGCGCGATTCAAATGCATACGCGTGTATACGCATGCGGACGGCAAAATTAAGCTGCGCGGCCACGTGTGCTTTGTATATAAGCTTCTGCATTAAGTTAACTTAAGGCGCCTTTTACTATCTCTTCTTCTTCTTCGTCTTCCTCTTCTTTGCAAAAATTATATTGTTCAGGAATTGGAATACACTATCCGCCCCCCTTTTTTTTTAAGTATTCAAACATAGAACACTGATAAAGTGTAATATTTTACAGTAAACTTTAAATACCTGACAGTTAGTAAAGTTTTGAGAGACACTATCTCGGAAAGTTTCAAAACTACAATCTCCAGCTACTTTCCCCACTTGCAGATTGTACAAATGAAATAGAAAGATATTGCAAATTAATCTGTGTAACATGCAACCTCTTCTGTATATATATATTTTTTAGAGCGATAATTCGTAAAAAAAGAAACAAAGAATTTAATTATTAGACCATATAGGTATCGATTTCAAAATTCACCAGATCTAAAACAAAAGTAGCGCGCCAAAATGTTCAACTCAAAACCCAAAACTCCCATTCTCAAACCATTTAAACAACAACCACCATCCAACCCTCCCACCTATATATCCTATCGTAATTCCCCATCTCCCGCTCACACATACACACCTATACCCATTCTCTGGCTCTACAACCGCGCCATTCGCGGTCAACTGCCCGACGCATATAATAACCCTTCCAGCAGTTAAAAGCGTTTAAACAAACCCCTTTCTCAACACACATATATGTATACACTAGCACACACACACACACACGCATACAGGTTGTATCGAAATAAAGCGCAGTCTCGTGTATATATATATATATATATATATATACGCGTGAGCGAAAGCATAAGATGTCGAACGCTCACACACACACACACACACACATACATACACATATATACAAGCTTCAACGCGATCCCCTTTGTTACCTCATTCCATTTGCGCTGCCGAGTTCGCAAGCAGGGCGTGTTTATTGTTCGTTCGGCCGCGCGCGCGTGCGAGCGGCAAAGCGTAATTCCCTTGACTGTATATATAGAGAGAGAGTGAGTGAGTCCGTGCCGGCGCGTCGTAAAACAATCGGAACTTTTTCGGCGCCAGCTCCGTGTGTGTATGGTGTGGGTATATATGCATGTATGTGTTACACAGAGTTGGCGTATGTGGTTTAACGGGGAAACGGAATTATTGAATTCGTGGCGATGAATTTTTCAACGAGATAAGAGATGCATATATGAAACGAGATATCGTGCGATAATTCGATATCAAGTGGATGTTATTAAATATATGTGACGGTTTAATGGTGTAATGGAAAATTATTGAATATCATTGTCCCTCGTCCTACCATAATACATTGTTTGGTTTTTGAAATTTTACTATGATATTTGGAGATATAAACATTTACTTTGTGGTATATATACTCTCAACATTCAATGTACAAACTGTAAACTGTAAGTTGAAACTTCAAAATTGAGAGTGAACAGTGAACAGATGTAACTCGAGCGAGTGTAATACGCAGTTTACTGCGGCGTTCTGTGCCATTGTGTCGTGTGAATCTGCCTAGATAATCCTGATTCTGCGAGCGAGGCTTCCAGATACCGAAACCGCGAGGTCGCGCACGAAGTGTCACATTTAATGGATCTCTCTTTATCTCACACTAGTTGTATGGATTGAATTGTCTCTCGTAGTTACGTACCTGTGCATTTTTATATTGTTCTCGTTTTTTACTTTCTCATTTACGATCTTATATTTCCAAACATTATTTATTACGTACGGATGGACAGAGTTGTATAATACCGGCATCTGTAACTGTTTTAATCGTAAGTTTTGATATTACGGACCAAAATTGATGGTTAAAAATAAATGATCGTTGGATATGATTGTATAAAGATTTCGATGAATGCTTTCCAACAATAATAATTTCATAAGTTCTTTAAAAAAAGGTAACTGTAATGTTATAGTTTTTCACAGTTCTCCAAAAATAACGCTCGCGGATCTTGTTAACACTTAAAATATTGATTAAACGTTCTAATTTTCGAGAATATTTATTGAGTTTAACTGTTTGGAGTATGCTGATAAAAACAGTAATATAAAACAAAACCGAAATGGTATGAAAAAACGCTGAGGAGCCGCTAGTTTCGTCTATACGTAGTTTTTGATAGCTTTGCTGCTAAATTCGCGAATAACGTTAACGCAATCCTTATCTCTACAAAGAAATGTGAGATACCGATATAATCTTTAAACGAGTAACAATGAGCTTTAACAAAAAATTTTTAGAAATTATTGAATAAAAAAACTCTATCTAGAAAGAATCTGCATTTCCGTCATTTTCATATGAACTTTTGAAAGAGTATGTCTCTTGGAAATGGCAATATTATTTTCATAGACCAAAGAGATACCAGTTGTATTTTTTTTTCAAATAAAGATTTAAAAGTTGGTTTATTTAATAACAAGATCATCATAACCCTTATTCTTGTGCCCAGTAACCATTAACATCCTCAACAACAACAAAAAAAGTACAATATTATAACTATGAAGATTGAACAAGATTCTGCGCAGCACAAATATCCATAAAACATACATCATCACACTTGCTTTATTTATAACCGGGAAAAACCTCATTCCAGAGCGTAGAGCCCTCCTTACGTGCATACTCCCCTCCCTACGCGGAATACGTAAAATCGCGAATGGAAAAACTAAAGGCAAGAGCCCTGCGGGAGCGCACAGTAGTCGAAAAATAGAAAAGCTAGCCCACCGCCGACCTAGAGAAAGAGTCTCGGTAAATATAGAGAAAGACCGACGCATAAAGATAGGGCCACAAGGAGCGCAGCACATGTAAGTGTATATATGTATAGGTGCTGCGCGCGCAGCCTTTCATCTCTAACATCAAAAGGCAATTCCCGAAATTATGGAGATTTACCGAAGAATTCGCCGCGGAATCGACTCTCTCTCTCTCTCTCTCTTTATGTGTCTGCTGTCTGTGTCTGTCTTTCCTCCCTTCCTCTCCCTCTTACTCCTTTGTACGTATAGGGAACGGCCAGAACAAATGAGAGGGTTAGCGCGTATGTGCGACGACGGCCGCCGTTGGAATGCCATTGGCGCGCGTGTGCGGATCTCTTCTTCTTCTTCTTCGTTCTCGTTCCGGTGCGCATGCATCATCGAGCCTGAGAGCCACTTCTACACACATCTCCGGCGCGCTCCATTTGCCAGCGCCGCTTTCGTTCAGGTTATACGAGAGGCGCGCTTTAAGTTTAAAGAAACTCGATAATCTCACGGCAATTGGACGCTCGCCTTTGTGGCGGAGATGTAATCGACGAGAGGAAGTTCTCTGTTATATATATACTCTATGTCGTTCTCTCTTGATTTGGTAAGAGGGCCTGGATGTCTTTTGAACGGAGGTGAATTTGTTTGAGTGGTAAGACGATTCCACCGGACTAATTTCGGTTTTTGCGGTGAGGTGATGTTGGGGGGAAAGATTGGTATTTATTCAGTGAGAGTTAATTATGATGTTACTGTAAAATTTCTTTTCGAATCACGCAATTAAATCCATTCGAATAAATATATAGAAATAACTTTTCATTAGTCATTTTAAACCGAATTCAAATGAACGTCAATTTCATGCCCTTTTATACAGCCAAACCATTATACATAACCCGTTTTATCACCCTTTACCATGTCAAGTGCTGCGTCATCATTTTTTTTTTTTTTTTTTTTTTTTTTTAAGAAGATTTTAACGTATATATATATACCTATATACGCAGTAAAATTAACCATTACATAACGCACAATTTCGCCAATTTAAATCATAATTCTTTTATATACGCAATAAAACGTGATATTAAAATCTTCGCACCATTCGCCTCTCAACCATCCTCACACATTACTTGTCCCCTTCCACCCTCCCCCCTTCCCCCACCTCGCTTCCCATCTAGAACATAAAAAACACCGCTGACATTTCAACTCGGTAGAATAGCGTAAAACACTTGTCGCACTTCTCGCGAGTGAAAATCAGACGAGTGCGCGAGAGAGCTGTGACGTGCAAATAAAATAAGATAAACGTACATTTAAGCACGCGGGCAAAGCGAGCGCAAGGAGACTCGCGTTATAAGGCCACACGTGAACGATAAAACGTGTTTTTTACGACGCGAGAAGAAGAAATTTTACGACAACGTGCCGCCGCTGAAGTACACATCAAAGATATAGAGTCCTATACCATGTGTATATGTATAGGTGTATGCGTGCGTGTGTGTTGCAGTTACTCTCTCTCGTTTTCTAACACGCGCGCGTATATATACACACATACGGCGCCATCATCATAATAACACTTTCACGTGAGCGCAATTATCACCGGTAAAGCTTGCGCTAAATGTTGTGTCGGGCGTCCGCGAGAACGCTTGTAATTACCTCCCCACTGCCTCTCTTGCTGTTATTTCACCTGAATTATATTCAATTATGCCATTATTTTCTTCTTTTTTTTTCGCCAAAACTGCGCGGTTCGAGTAAATTTTCGATAGGAGGGTTTATTACGATATAGCTTGTGGTAGATTGTTTTTCATCATTATTACAGTAATTATTTTCAGGCTGAAAATTCTGATTTTATATAGTAGATTAAATTGCCGGAATAAAATATTTCCTTGTGTTTTTTGTATTAAAATTTTTTTACAAATATACAATATATATACACATACAAAAATAAATGCCTCTATCTTTATAATTATGTAGTAATTGTGTCCAAGCAATCAATAAAAATCACGTATTTTCAATTATTTACTTATTAAACACATCAACTTTTCTACAACCACGCGTCTTTTTGTCGGTTCAGTCCCGTTAACCAGCGACAATTATCCAACTTATTACGATAAAAAAAAAAGGAAAAGCTCTCGAGGCAGCTATTCCATTCGAACCTACGTCTCCTTTCTCTTCTCCCATTTCTCTTCTCTCTCTACCCGCGAAAACAATGCGCGAGCCGACGTTTGCGTGCGCAAACGCAAATCCCCTCGCACACACAGATATACAGATAGACCGCAGCGACTGCAGTACTAAGTGGAAGAAAGAGATGGAGAGAGGGAGAGAGAGAGAGAGTCGAAACAAACGAACGAGCTCGCAGTGTGGTATATATATATGTGTATACACGCGGCATGCCAGCCACCAATTATCTTCGAACTTTATCATCAATTTCAGCGCGAGCAAATATATTTTACCCCGCGAGTTGAGGGGGGAGAGAGGGCAGCAGTAGCAGCAGCAACAACAGCAACCTTTTATTTTTTACGCCGAAAACGAGCGCAGCTTTTACTTTGCGCAGCGTGTCTCGGTCTTTATATACACGCGGGGCGGTGGTGGCAGCTAGAGGTTTGGTCGATTTTTCGCCTTCGAGAGCCGGCCGCCGCCAACGTCGAGGGATGAATGGAAGAGAGGAGAGCTCTTTCTTGTTGTTGTGTGTGTGTATATATATATACATGTGTGTATGTGTATATATGTATATATAGACATGGGTGTACACAAAGGGTGGGAAAGAGTGGTTTCTTTGTGAAAAAAAAAATGCTTTTACAGGGCGCGATGAAATGTATTATTTTCGCGCCAAGTTTTCAGGTTCCACGCGGAGGTTTATACTTCGTAAAAGAAATGTTTAAGATTTCGCTTGTATATTCGATAAAATGTTTTTGTTCTTCCTCGATAAATAGAGGACAATATATTTGTGGTTGTAGATATAGTCCGATGGTTATATTTTCTTTAGAAAATATACTGTAAGATATCGGTAAGCATCATCGCAAAGATATAGACACACCGCCATTTTTTTCTTACACTTCTTGCCTCCATTTTTCCTTCATTCGACTAATCAAATCAAGCGTAAAGCTTCGGTGAGCGGAAGAGCCGAGAAACCACGGACGGTCTATATAAGGTAAAATACTCGAAGTCGGAACAGTTTTTAGCATAGTCACAATTAAATAATATTTTTAAATTGTATGAGCCAACTTGTCCAAATCGGTGATGTGCTATAATTAATTAAGGATAAATCTTACATATTTATACAAAAATAAACTACAAAATCCATCACTTTATTTATACAAAATCCATCGTTTTATTTATACAAAAATAAAGTGATGGACCCGAAACCTGGACTATTAAATTAAATGTGTCCCGAATTGGGGTATAGCAAATTAAAGGACAGGCAAAGCTGGACACACGTTTGACTATGAAACCTAACCTCAAAAATTTTTTTTGTGTTTCCTGACGAATAGAAAAAAATTCGAGATTCCAGTTATAACATCATAATGTTAATTAGTAGTATAAAGAATATGAATACATCAACGTCATTATAAAACTAATCGGTAATAGTAGTTTTTTATGACTGTCCAAGTTTCGGTCCCAATTTTAAGCGTGTCCCGATTTCGGGTACTTTACCTTATAGCGACAGTGAGAAAACATTTGAATAACACCGTTACATCGGGAATTGATTCTGAAAATAACAAGGCGCGAGTGCGAGAGCAAACGGGCGAACCAAACGATAAGGATCTGAATAATCACGAGGCCTCTTGAATTTGAAAAAAAGTTCGCGAAATCCTCGTTTGCGCGGTTGCGGCTGTATAACGACATAGCACGAGGTTCGCCTCTGTTCACCAATTAGCGAGACGCGCGCTAGGCATCGATTTCGTAAGCATCAACCTCATACGTATGTATATATGTATATGAATATTTTCTTGAGGTACGGTTGCCGAATGGTGACAATGACAGTGAGGGAAGGAGGGAAAGCCGGTAGAGGAAGAATCGTTGGTGAGCGAATAAATTATGGAACGGAACGATGACGAGAGGGTTTCTGTCAAAGGATGAATTGTTGTCTGATTTTTTGAGGTGATTTCAAATGGTGATTCAAGCTGTAGTGGTTATGTTTTGTTTTATTATTATTATTTTTTTTAATACTTTTGTTTGCGTACAAAAAATAAATTAATCAATGGGATGCCCGTAATGATTATAATTTTGGTGCTGGTATTGCATATCAAATTATAGTGAAATTCAATGTAGTAATAATAATAAAGTGAATGTAGTTTTAGTTAAAGCATTGTGAGACTGTCATTATCAATAAGTTTTTAATTAATTGGTGTTGTTAATCTATATTTGAAAAATAACGGAAAATGTCCACTGGTAGAAATTTCTCTATCGGAAATGGGCAGGAAAATAATAAAAACCGCTGCTAATTCATTGCATATTTACTTCCAATATTTAAAATTTTATACTTTATTTTCTAAAGATAGACTTTGCTATATATATATGTATATATTTTTTTTAATCCGTCTATGTTTTTTTAATCTATTTGTAATATATAAATTGAACTTGATCTGATATCTATATATAACAGCTAAATATGTGTCAAATTTGAGGACGATTGGATAATTTTCGCTCTTGTTATCGTGGGTCTACAAAGGTCGTCCTGAATTATTTCATTTATAATGAATAAATATATTTACATTAGAAAAGTATAATTTAACCGAAAAATATAATTTCACATGAATTATTTTAAACACCTCTCAATTTGAATATATTTTTTATTCGAGTTACATTGTTAACGTTCATTTTGTATTAATTAAATATTTTTATTATAAAGTAACGTTTTCAATCACCTTTATTGAAACCAATCATTATTTATTTGAATTTCAGATAAACAAATGCCATCCCGCCCCTCATTTTATAATAATGTATTACACGAAATTAATCAACAAACAATATTGTGAATAGATTTTATTTGTATTTACATTCGAGTGAAAGTCAAACGATATTACATGAATGCACAATATTAATCCGTAATACTTGTAAAGCACGAACGTGCATACTGCATACTGCGCAACTGGTAACAAAAACACTCATATTGAACGATGCTACAGAGCAAACTGTTTGAAATTAACAATAATAATCGCGGCTTATTTATAATAACTATTTTAGCATGAATAAATATATATATGAATGAATATCTGGAGCATGAGTATATCGAATTGTTAATAATTTGAAGTTGAATTAATGTACGTGTTATGTTTAGCATTATATCCTGGATTATGAGAAATCTATAAACCCTGAAACATTCGTAATTCCAAATAGTATGATTGAACTTCCATAATCTGGCTCTATTCAATTTTATAATATTAAATATTGCAATAGTCAATGTTTGCATTAATTTGTCAATATTTATGTACGAAAAAAGAAAACAATCCAATAGTTCGAGAAAGATTTAGATTCCACTCCTCTACCAAACTAAGAAGCGCAAAATAGCAGCATTACCACCACCCCGCGCTTCATTAAAAAACTTTCCATTCTCAACAGCCTAATACAATTAAATAAAATACCCTAGCCCCCCGCCCCCCTCTCCACAAAAAATCAATGAGACACAGAGCAACAACGCAATATCAGCACGCGCATCATCACGTTTTGTCGAACAGACACTGGCACCTATGCCCCCCAGCGTGAATTGGATTCCTCGACGGCCCCTAAGGCTATTTACAAATTGATTAAGACCTAAGCCAGAAAATGGTCAAAGTTAAGGGGTCACTGTCGTTGTCGTCGTCGTTGTGTATACCTTCGCCTACTTGGCGTAGAAGTCAGATGTATACATTGGCTATATATATATATATATATATACATACATATAAGACTAGTGAACGACAGGACGCGGCTGAGGCGCTTGCGTGCACATTCGGAAATGGAATATCGCGTGACGGGCTTGTCTCAGCAGGAATGCAAGGGGTTTCGGATCTCGGCCGCGCAATCGAATTAAACTGCCGCTAATGCGGCACGCAAGCGAACGCGCGTCGTCTCTGCGATCGCGACACGAGGTAGGGGGTGATATAAAAGTCCAAAGTCCGCGCGTCCGCGACCCAAGTGAGCTGCGGAACGTAACCACCGACTCTTCGCACCGCGTCTCACTTCAAAATTCCGGGCTCTCACTCTTTCTCTTTTTTTTCTCTCCTTGCACCATATACATAGAAGCTCGCAATATCCTCAAGATCAACATAAGAAATTGTACAAGTTCTTAGTGGTAACAAGGTGGAAGGGGGATAACCAAAGTGTATCCATGTCATTCAGGTGGGGATATTAGAGTTATACTCTTTTGCAGTTAGTTGCGAGTAAGGGTTCAAGTTGGATTGGTTGGTTGTCCATGTGATTAGTGCAGTGTTTAGAGTGAACCAAGTGGAGGGTCTTATCCAAATCTTGAACTCGGTTAAAAACATCCTCTGTTGATAGCAAATGAGTTGGTGATAATGTATTGTAATAGTAGTAAATAGTATGAGATATAGTTATAGTTATAGCAACATCAAATTTTTAGTTTATTTAAGAAATAAATGGTCCTTAGAATATTTTGCAGGGAGGTTTAACTTTAAAGTTATTACTTCTTTCAATGTATGGTTACATTCATTCGTACATACATTGAATGTACGGTTACATGGCATTCAGTTTTCCGAAGACACTTCTTTTGGATGCTAGATACCACTACATAACTAGTATTCCTCTCGAGATTTCGTAATAATTGTGATTTTACTTTATCAAACATTAAGATAATCTGTTGAAATAATATACATTAAAAATTAGTTAATTTTCACTAAGAGTAATGTATATTCTACACATGATTTCAATGAGACCTTTATTATTGGGTAATCGTATCTGACGAATCCATCTAAAACATAATACAAATTTTTTCCTCAAAGATAAGAAAATCTAACTAAATTTGTACGTTCAAAAAACTTCCATGTAGCTTTTAAAATAACTACTTTTATATCTATTTTAAACTGACACATTTTGATCTCGGAAAAAAATTTTAGAAGGATGATCATTCAAAATTCACGATAAATTGCAATTATTTTTTTCTAGGTAAATAAAAAATAAATCTTGTTTAGTTTTATAAGATGTTTTACAAATTTTATACCTTAAATATTAAAAAAATTTTGACTTGGTCGACTAATTCTGACTTTAGAATGACATTTATAGGGTTAAAATATAGGAGAATCTGGTGATCTAGTCTCGAGCTCATACCACTTTATTATTTTCGTGTACTTTCGTATAACTTTTCATCACTCATTAAAACAGTTGCCTTTAAGATCATAGATTCAACTTAAACTTTGTAATAGGTTTATTAAATTATAATGCTTAAAAAGCTGAAATGATGTATATGTTAAGTATTATTTTTAAAATAGTCTTAAAAATTCCTCTTCTTAAAACAGTAAATATTAATTTAAACTATCATTTGGAAAGCGGACAAAAGACAAAATTAGAGGAGATAATTTTTTTTTTTTAATTTAAAAAATCTCAACTTTTTTACAAAATTATAAAAATCTGATATTAAGATTTGTAAATGCACTGCTTAATATCCATAATTAATTTTTCGACTATCTTCATATTTTGGTGCAACATCAAGGCTAAATTTTAATCTTTTATATACATTTGAAAGGAATTAACATTTGTTGATTCTTAAAAAAAATTATAGCGAATCTTGTCTACTTTTGTTTTCTACTTTTTAAATAATATTTAAGTCGTTCCAAAGTTAAATAATTACCGTTTTACGAAAAGTTTTTTTTTCACAACTTTAAAAAAATAAAGATATACATATATACGTAACTTTAGTTGTTCCAAGTTAAGATTTTAAATATCACTTTTTTATGTTTCTACATGAATAAACTGAATCCATGATCTGGAGATCTGATCCTCTCTTAGTTATTTGTACGACACTCACTCGTCATTCAACTATCACATTCCACAAACGATTAGCTCATTGCAGAATAATAACGCCATACATTCCAGCAAATCAAGGATCGTTCGAGCTAGCGGCTTCACCCCGAACGAGTGAGAGGTGCGACTAACATACGAAGCCCACGCACTAGCGAGGGAGAACACAACCAAGAGAAGAAGAACAAGAGGGGTCAGCGAGTCGACACGAGGGTGGCTGGAGAGAAAGAGTAAGCCGAGAGGAAGAGCCAGCGGAAAAACGAGTCGAGGATGTTCTACAACGAGAGTCGCATGTCGAACCCAATGGCCTATGTGGGCGGTATGGCCGGTATGGGCGGGATCGGAGCCGCCGGTGTCGGGTAAGAAGACGTGCTTTCTACCTCCTGCCACTTGATCATTTCTTTCCCTTACCCCTTGCTATCCTTCCCCACCACTCTCTACTCTGATAATCACGCCGCGTCGCCGCGCGGCTTATTGTCCTCGCGCTCTTCGTCGACGGGCGAATGAAAGGATCGGGTGAAACGCGAACGACGCGCGCTCGCGAGAGAGACGGGCAGATAAAGATTTCCAGTAGCTGGAAGCGAAAGCCCTCGAGTGCGGCATCATTGCCAAAGTCGATGGCGGCGGCGACGGCGGCAGTGGCATTGTGCGCCACCCGTAAAAGTCTATTACCAGTCCTTCGTTTCGGCTGTAATCTACTCGAAGTCGCCGCGTAATTCGGGATTGCGAGGGAAACAAGATATTGCTAAATGACCCGCTACGCCACCGTGGCGGTAGCAGTGCGTCAAGCGGAGAGATCGAATTTCGGCTTGTTAGCGATTGTAATGAACGGTCGAGGAGTAAGATTTTTTTCGGTAGAGAAGAGTTTCATTTGATATGCCTTCGTCGTCATTGGGAAGTAAGCATTTTTCGAGTAAAGTGGGTGGAGGTATTAATGGATAATTTAAATTGGTCTTAAATTACCCGGATAATAGAGTTATCCGATATTTAGTTGGTTTTTCGCTAATTTTTTTATCTACTCTGAAAATCTGTTAAGTAATATTGATCCAATTTGTAAATCAATGTTTCTTATTAGATGCCTTTTTTAAAAGACCTAAATTTGTCGGGCTAAATATTGGATAATTTCAATAGTTTTTATTTTTATATTTAGCAAGAATAATTACCAACAAAACTTTATCGGTAAAAGAAGGCCAAATTCAATGAAAAATACGTCTAAAAGTAATTTCTTACTTGTTCCATAAAATTCTCTCTTTTAGTTTAAAAAATATTATTATATATACGTATCTTATATATCCTGTTGCTATACTTTTGTTAAAAAACAAACTAATTTAAGTTAAAAAAAAATACTATCATAACAACTTTACTGATGAACCATCATCACCGACACTCTGCCACCATACAAACACAAAATACACCTCATCAATTTTCTTCCAGCAATGTACCACAGATGCAAGAACACCTGCTCGGTTGGAACGTCCCACCTGAGCACATGGACATCGTGCATCCGCACTGGCGTGGTTTTCTTGCGCCGGGAAAATACTGGCACATCGGCCTCGCCCTCGTCTACTTTATGCTGCTCGTCCTGTCCTTCGTCGGCAACGGTTGCGTCGTCTGGATTTTCAGCACGTAACTATCAGAATAATCGTGTTAGCCTCATACTGTTTCTCTTCACCTTCTCTCCTTTGCACGATGACGCATAGAAATAAAAAGAAAAACCAGAGTAATTTACTTCGGGGTTTTTTTTACCACGCGACAACGAAAAGTGGCGAGAAGTTTGCATTCATATGCAAATGGGTGTCCAAACGTGTGTGTGTGTATATAGAGGAAAATTATTATTACTTTTTCGGTTATTCGAGGAAAATAATTTGTGAGCCTGAATAGGTGGTGATTAAATGCTTACTCCTAATCTAATTTAAAGGTCACCTAGGTAGAGGTATAGAAGCGTGCTGGAGGTTCGAAGGTGAGATGAAATTAAGCGAGTTTTAAAATGAAGCACAGTTGTTATGTAAATGCCAGGCTGCTGCTATTTAAAAAAAAGAAAAGAGTATTTACGGACTGAATATATTTTCAACGTCACCGTCTGTTATAAATATTTTAACGTAGCAAATTACGAACTGTTTTCCAAGCTGTTATTTATTTACTTGAATTTTGATAATTAATTGTTTTTCAGTTGCACGTTAAGCGTCTGTCGATTGCTTGTTCACAGATGTGTATAATTCAAGTGTTATAAAAAAAAAAGTTAAATTATTCGCTCAGCAATATTGTATAAAGTTATATTGAAATTTTCTATACAATTTATTCATTTTGGTTGAAGGACTTTGCCTTTTAACTTTTAATAGCTGAAAAAATCGTCACAATATTAAATATATATATACAAATCACTGTAATCACGTTTCAGTCGTTATAAAATTTATAACATTTTTGTTTTCATACAAAAATATTTTATAAAAGAATGTATTATTTGAAATTCTATCTGAAACTAGATTATATACTTTGTCGAACTAAACATTCCTCTCCTTTGCCTATCTACTTTCAGTTCGAAGATACTCAGGACCCCGTCGAACCTGTTTATAATCAACCTAGCACTATTCGACCTCGTGATGGCGCTCGAGATACCAATGCTGATAGTAAACAGCTTCATCGAGCGCATGATCGGCTGGGAGCTCGGTTGCGACATTTACGCTGCGCTCGGTAGCGTTTCTGGAATCGGCTCGGCCATCACCAACGCTGCCATCGCTTACGATCGATACCGGTAAGTACACCTGCACTCGCACACACACACATACATACTCTTTGCAAAATAGAGAACACAATTGCCGAAAGGCAATTGTCTGTTTTCTCCGGGCTCTTTGGCTTCCTTTTGCGTCGATAAGAGTGGTGTAGAATTTTCTCCTTAAAAGGAGCCACAATAGCGAGAGAAAGAGATAGGAGAGAGTGTATATATATATATACCAGTAATGACGTGTACTTGTTTTTTTTTTTACTCGGGCTTCGCCAGGACCATTTCCTGTCCAATCGATGGGAGGCTAAATGGCAAGCAAGCGGCTGTTATGGTGGCGTTCACGTGGTTCTGGACGATGCCTTTTACCATTCTACCGTTCGCCAAAATTTGGGGCCGCTACACTACCGGTATGACTTGGCCTTCTCTTGCAAATAAACCAAAACGATGCTGGCCGTCGATTATTTTTATAGCTTTTTTTTTTTTTGTCGAATTTACGACAGTTCGAGTATGCCGGTGTGAACCGTAAAATTGCGAGGTCATAAATTTTTAGCGAGAATTCGACGAAAAATTCCGTGTTTTTTTCCCTATATAATTATCGATTCTAACCTTGTACTTATTGATAAGACGTTGTATTAGTCAATTTTTACAGCTACAAAAGACTGTCATTAAAATTTATATGTTTGCGATTCTCGCTTGGTATGACTAAGCAAACCTCTTTAAAACCAACCATGACTATACGTACCTCTAAGAAACCTATAGTTCGGAAATAGCTTTGCTCGACTGCTGAAATTCCACAGAGGGTTTCCTGACGACCTGCAGCTTCGACTTTCTGAGCGACGACCAGGATACTAAGGTCTTCGTAGCAGCTATCTTCAGTTGGTCCTACTGCTTCCCCATGACTCTAATCATCTACTTTTACTCGCAGCTAATCAAGTCCGTCAGGCGACACGAAAAAATGCTTCGCGAACAGGCAAGTTTTCTCTATATATCTTTGCACCTTTTCTCTAAACTTTAATCCAACGAGATGGCGTCATTCTGATATTTGTATTATCGTCGCGTGGCTCGCAGGCTAAGAAGATGAATGTCAAGTCGCTGTCGTCGAACCAAGACAAAGAGCGTAGTGTTGAAATGAAGATCGCCAAGGTGGCTTTTACCATATTCTTCCTATTCGTTTGCTCCTGGACACCGTACGCAGTTGTCACCATGATCGCTGCATTCGGCAATCGGTGATTAATTGCCCTAGAGATAAAAGAGTTTACGAGACATTTAGGTAGAAATTGTTTCATTAACGTTGTTATATTCGCAGGGAAATGATAACGCCGTTCTCGAGCATGCTGCCGGCAGTGTTCGCCAAGTCGGTGTCGTGCATTGATCCTTGGGTCTACGCTATCAATCATCCGAGGTGAGAACAAATTGTTGGGCAACAATTTTAAGTATGGTAATGAACGTTAGCTTTATGCGGATGTTTGTTATTCATCATTGCGATCATGAATCATGATATTGACTTTTAAGTGCAACGTCAAAGGGGACAATAAATTTTTAGGTTTTGCTCTTTGTTGATGATTTTAGTTCGTTATTCATCCAGCGTAAGAAACACTCGAATCATAAATTTGTTTTTCTTTTGTGAAGGATAATAAAATTAATAATGATAAGATAGTTATTTATTTCTAGGAAATTAATTAAATAGCAAAAGCATGCTTTTAAATGAAGTTTTAAATGAAGTTTTCTTATAGATTGAGAAAATAATTCATATTCCAATTTGAATTCTGAAGCTTCTATTGCATAATAGCATAACATTATATATTTAACTAAACTTTATGAAATCTGTACGCGAATTCAAACTTTCGAATGAATCAGTAAAGTAGCTATTGAAAATTGACACATGATTAAAAACTAATGTAATTTATTTTTGTATTTTAATATTATGTGAAATTTCAATTAATAATTTTAATGAACTTTCGGACTAGTTATTCTCTGTTTTACATACCCGAAATCATCGAAGTTCTCCTTCTTCTCTGAACATGACTAAATAAAATTTCATTTGACAATCAGATCATTACTTCTTACTTATTTTAATTTCATACAGAATAAGGAATAGATACAAAAGTTTAAGAAAAAGGATAACTTGTGAATGCTGTACATGGCGATCTGTTTATTTGATACTAATTTGTGAAATCTTTACTATTTCTATAATTCACCTTTCTTCCACAACAATAAATTACAATTTTTAATGTATAATAAAAAATGACTAATCAATTAAATTTAATACATTATGTCATATACAAAAAAAAACATTCACTTACAAATACATTCCACTCCATCATCATCATTCTCATTCCATCTATCCGAATCGCTAACCATTAACCCTTTCTAATTACCATCCACAGGTACCGTCAGGAGCTGACAAAACGTTGCCAATGGATGGGTATTCACGAGCCGTCAGATCCAAGCCCAAGTGGCGGCGCCGCCGAGGCCGTTTCCGTCACGACAGAAAAGCTCAAGACCGACGACGCGTAAATGTGGGGTAGACGGTAGTGAACGTATCCGGGTACAAAAGCTACCCCTGCGGCAGTCGATAAAGGCGCGAGTTATACAGCGACCATCGAGCCACCACGCGATGGTCGCTCGTTTTATTGCTCGATGTCATTGTCGACTGCCGGTGTTTGCAATCGGTCAAGTTAGGGCGGACGAATGGTGATATTTTACCCACACGGGGTAATATTGATCGGAATGAAGGGGTGGAAGAAACGCCATCTTCTGGAGGATGGATGAAGACGTGACATGGGAGGTGAGATTCACGGTGGTTGATCCTTCGATATAGCGAGTTATTATCGAGCGACGTGCGTATATAGATTGACATCGTTTTTAATTTGTTTTTTTTTTGTTCTCAGCTTAGCGATGGTATACGCATGCATTGTATTTAACCGTAATGTATAAAAATGTACAGCAATTACGAAACAATTTATAACGTGGCGTTTTTAAGGAATCGTGTTTAATAGACTTTATATATCATTGTACTTGTATTTATATTCAAAGGTATATGGTTTACACCATTCGATAGTGATAGTGTTAGTCTAATGAAATAATTGAATAAATTTCAAGATATATATATTATTTTATTTTAACCCCCGGCATCTGAGATCTATTTATATATATATACTTACATAAATGTTCGTTAAATATAGTTTAAATCTATTCTGTTAATATTTTAAAGATGAATGGATAGTAAGAAAAGCGATTTTAAATAAAAATCTTACTGAATATTGGCACAAGAAACTATATCTGTTTACACACACTTTATATATACTTTTTAATTACACTAATATATTTTTATAATTACATATATCCAGTATTTTAAGAATATTACATTAATTTGTATTGTAAATTAACTTTATTAATAATTGGTCTTATAGCAAATGGTTTTATGATTTGGAAATATGCAATACTTTTGAAATATTAAATTGATTTATATATTCTGAACACTAAATTTTTAACGTCAGTTTTTTATAAATAAAGAAAATTTATTTTGTTTACTGGGGAGGGGAGATTTTAGATATTACAAATGTACAGTATATTGTCATTTCTAATGCATATTTTAGTATATTAATACATTTTAAATGCTGTATCTGTTTATTTACAGTGTACATGTGAAAATTTGAAATGTTTATAATCGACTAATGGTCATTCATATACTTTTCTAATATGTGTCCATTTCTATTCACATTCTATCTACAAAAGAATTAATTTTAAGAACATTCCTTAATGAATTCTCGAATATTTTTTGCACATACATTTATACATCTTTACATTGGATTCGAGTCTCAGTGGTTCACAACAATACTTTAACCCTACCTGCAAGCACTTTTACCTTGTCGTGAAAGAAAAAAAATTGAACAACAGGGTAAAAGCTCAGTACTCTCTCTACCTCTTCCACCCGCCTGCCTTTACGTATTCCGAAACGATTAACCTCTTGAAAAAGAAAGCGAAGATTACATTCTCTCTCTCTCTCTCTCTCTCAAGCCTCAGCCTCTGCCGACTCCTTCAATTCAATTAGCCCTCCGCTTCTCTCTCTCTTTCTCTCCCTTCGCGCGCATTCTCTTTACAAATAATTTTCCCTCTGCCGGTGGTAACGAGAGCCAAGCCGTTGAATAATACAAAGTCGCCTGCTTCGAAGAGAACCTTTAAACTGGCTCCGCAAATGTAAAATTTACAAGGCTAGCGCGCTTCTTCTCCGCTAATTTTCCGTCGGCGGCGGGATGGTAACGGTATAGCGGAAAGGGTAGGGGCTAATGAAAGCAGGTCAAAGTGAATTCGGTAGAGGAGTAAGAGAGAGAGAGAGAGAGAGAGACGGCGGCAGCGGCGGCGTGTAATCGTCGACGGTGATCCATCACCGTGGGACAATGCGATTACGCGCGCGGTTTCGGATAGACGAGGGAAGAGCAAGAGAGAGGGAGAGTAGGTGGTTTCATTGGCTATTACGGAGGCGAAGGTGTCTAATGATTGTAAGGCGAAGTGGAGAGAGTAAGAGAGAGAGAGAGAGTGAGAGAGAGGGGACGACGATCGTTCGGGACATTACCGTTTCTAATGGGTACGAGCTGCCGACGCTGTTTAAATTAATTTTCGACCTTTATTTACGGCGTCTGACACCACGCGCACGCTGGAGAAATTGATTATTCTAACGGGAAAAGACGTTGAAGTACACTGAACTATTGAATTTTCATTCTGCTCTCCAAAACGATATACTTTATTGTATGAGTATGTACATATATCATACGTGTGTATGATTATTCAAATATGAGAATTACAGACAGTACGAATAGTTTTTATTTGAAATTTACAAGCATTTATTATTTACGAAACGTAACAATAGCTAAAAAAGAAGTACACTCAAATCAAATAGGGAAAATCGCAATACAGTCAAAAAACGCGTTGAAGACGCGAGGTCATTAATGTCGTGTCGCAAATTAAAATACAAGAATACGCGATTGAAGCGTATATAAGTCGTATCGCGATATTGCTAAATATTCAGAGAGGGGCACATAAATAAGATATGGATGAAACTCACTGGTTTTGCAAGTCTAGTACTCAACGGGTATTAGTTAGTCCCTCGGCACTTCTCACTGTTGTAGCGCCGATGAAGGGAAGGTATAATACTCCTTGCGGATGTCGTCGTGCTTAAAGATTCTTCTAATGTCTGCCAATGCCTTCGACTGAGGGAGAAAACTATGCAGCCGTATACTCCTTGACTATAACGTCGCCAATAATTCTCTCTAACGCTTTATAAATTAGAATAAAAAATTAACGCTCGCAATTTTATAAAATTTATAAACTTTACGCGCGAATACTCACCCCAAGTGGGATTTTGAGCGAAGGTGCAAATTTAGCAACGAAGTCTTTCGTTTTGGGGCGGCCTACTTAATCGTGTCTAACTGAATTTGAGAAATATTATATCGTTTGTGCGATTGCACGTTCTATCTATTGACCAGCTTTAATCCCTATTTACTAACTGTACGAATGTAAATATATACATCGGTTCCCTTGCATCTTCAAGATATTGAATTTAGAAGAAATTATTTTCGGTACTTAACAAAATGAACAGAAAAGTAGAAAAAATGATAACGACCAGGCGCCAGTTATTATTATTAAAAGAAACTCTGTCAATTGTGCACTATTATCAAAGTCTTATTCGAAAATTCACTATAGAATATGGTTTTAATAAACATTGTCTACTCTAAAGGAAAATGCCAAGACTGGACATTATCAAATATTATTCATTCCTTGAATAAATTCTTTATACGTTAGCATTCTTGTATCGATTTCCGATAATAATTTTAATAATAAGAAACACTGCTGTAAAAATGCTATGGTCCTGAAAGTTAAATATCATAACAAGATTTTCATCTCATATGACACATATTATTATATCCACCCCAGATATCACTATGTATTCAAAACAATCTCAATCAAACATTAACCCTCAATCACGGTTCCATCATCTTAGACCGTCAAGTCAATGATATAACCCCGTTCACCTAAACATTCCTTATTTTTGATGGGATAACTATTAGTCTTTCTCTCTCATACACACACACACGGCTCTATACACAACAGCAATGTGTACCTCCCGGGCCGTCGCGCACTTAGTGCGTCATTTGTTTCTCTCCATCTGGAGGGCTTATCGTAATCTTTGACGTCGCCCGCAGCGGCACGATCGCCTCCCTATACCAACCTCTATACCCCCTGCCGACGTTAACCGAGCGCGCGCGCGGGCTCAGCTTTATCGATATTAGCTCTTCGCTGTTTTACTCCTGCTGCATCGCTGTGTAGTGCATTACCCGTTTACCCGAGATTCAAGAGCGTGTGCGCGTTAATTGAAATTTGTCCTGAGAAATATTGTAAACTGGATTAAAAGCAGAGGAAAAGAACGAAGGGGAGATTCGTATATTGATGAGAGGTATGTGAGAGGGGTAAAGAGAATCATGTTATTGTTTTTCCTCGCTCTTGGTAATGAACGACAGGGTTGTTCGTTTTTTATTTTTATCAGGAGAATTAATATTATGATTTATGATTGAAGAAGTAGCAGTTTTTTTTTATTCAATATGCAACGTAACGAATCACATCACCGTGTTACCATTAAAAATTCAATATATCATCGTTAGATAATAACAGCGAAAAAAAAAACTTATAAACACGATCTCACCTCAAATAAAAAACCAATCCATCTTGCTTCTTTCCCATCTCTACCTCTTCATTTTCTACTTCGCAAATAAACGACGGAAACCAACCGCAACCAACAAAAGCAAAACTATCCTTCTCTCTACCATTATCGCAACGGAGTGGCTGTATCTATAGACAGAAGTCGATCCACGGTATTCTGATCAAGCTGGCGGTGAGTCTTATCACCGAAAAAGTTTTTTTCTCTCTCCACCCCCCCCCCCCCCCACCCCCCTTACTCCACCTTCTTTCGTCTCTGCAACGAGAAAGTCGGTGGAGCTGACAAGTTCCTGATTAAGTGGACGGTGAAAGGTGGTAGGGGGTAGAGCTTCGGCGAATTAATAAAAGTGTTCCGTCAAAGCTTTCTGAGGTGGGGTGAGGAGGATGAGTCTAGTTGGCTGATTGTCGACTGGGAAGGAGTTCCAGGTAAACAGGGTTTGTTTATAAAGGTTCTAGTGTGAAACAACTTGTTGTTATTGCTTGCTAATTGTCAATGTCATTATTATATTTATTTCATTTTACTCTAAATGTAACTCTTTTTCATCGCCAATACGATAACATAAAAAGCCGTATAAATCTACTGCTCAGCTCCTCTTACAATTTCATTATGAAAGTTCAACATATCTTTCACGTGACCACCACTACACTACATACTCACATGACAAATCCAAATTTATTACAATATCCACTTACATTACGCTGAGAAACACCAAAAAAAAAAAAAAAAAATAGAAAGCTTCGCACCAATCTCCCGTTCCAAGACCTATAGCATCGTCCTCCCTCACCAATATACGCAGCCTCTCGCGAAATTACAGAATCACAATACGCCTTTGCCCGCACCTACACCACCTCCCTCTCAGTCATCCCTATATTTGTCCAATATCCGGTCAACATCCACTATCACTACTACTATTACCTCTTCCTCCCTACCCCTTCACTCTCACTCTCTCTCTCTCTCTCTCACGTTCTCTTCTATACCTCTGGTCCGATCAATATTGGCTCGGCACACTGCGGATTTTTGCGCGGGCGGCGCGTGTACACACACACACACATATATATATATATATATATATATACAGACGCACATATCCCGAGGATCTCCAACCGTGTGTATACATACCTCTACCCCCTTCAAGAAACATCCGGTGCCATTTCCTGAGGTCGCGCGCTCGCTCGCGCACACCCCCGTCCGGTTATGGGCTGGATGCTGAAAATTCAATTACGCAGGATTTATGGCAGTCGCTCGGGCATATTTATCGCGAGCGCGCATACACCCCCGCCATATAGCATGGCATCGTAGAAGGTACATGGTTGTGTGTATGTATATATATATATATACGTATACGACCTTTCGCGAAGACAGAGAACTTATTAATATCGCCTGGAATAGAAGCGCACACCCGTTCATATAATATATGTATATACTATATGTGTGTGTACGTATGTGAATGTTTGCTTGCGTATTTTTCGCGTGGTACGTATGGGGACCAGGATTTTGTGTATTTTGCGACTTTTAGGTGGCCGGTGATGGTTGTATCTTATTTTAAAGTGGTGAGGGAATAGATATGACTGGAATGCGTTCTGTTTATGAGTGTACATGATATATATGTTGAAGGCGTAGTAAATAAAATCAAGAGTTTATAAGGTTTATTGTTATAGTTTTTGTTTTTGGATGAGTTTGGATTTAAAAAGGTACTTTGCTTTTATTCGAGAATTCTGGAAAATTCACTTCAAAAATAATCTTTAAAATCTACTGGAGTTATATATAAGTATTTAACGTTAGGTAGTGTACTTTAAATCTTAGAATATACACTTTAGTAACATTCCCATTGATTCGATAAGAGCGTACTTCCTTATGCAAGCCGGTTATAATATAATTATTGAGAATATAAAATTACTAAAATACACTTATGTTTATAAGCACAACTTTTACGATTTGTAATATGACGATATAATAATTCAACAGATATATTAAAAATATGTATAGTATTAATCTTGTATATAAGCAAGAAAATCTCGCAAAGAATTCGTAAAAATTTGATTTCGCAATAACATCCCGAACCGTGCAAAATCGACTGCACCACAACTACAAAAAAAGGGAAGAAAAATAAACCATTCCACATATACCCCTTCACCCCTTTGCCGGCAATCCACACAGCATCGCGATGCACGTCCAGCACGTGCCGCACCTCCTTATTCACTTATGCATCTTTTATTTCGCGCGTCGCGTCGCGTCGCATCGCCTGCAACTCGTCCTCTTCCGATAAAAACTCCCTCGACCTCCTTCTTCTCCTCTTTCACTGCCCCCCCCCCCTTCTCTATTCCTCTTTCTCACAAAGAGCAAAGTTTTTGAATTTCGATCTTCGCCGTACTTCGTACGCGCGCACGCACGAGCGCACTCGCGCGCCAAGACAGCCAACTATACGTAACGACGCTCTTCGCTCCTCCACCTCCCAGCAAAGTCGAAGAAGCGGCGCTCGGCAAGCCACTCGAACTGAAAAAAGCGCCTCGGGGTAGTTTGCGTGTCTCCTCCTCCTCTTCCTTTTCCTCCTCTTCTCTCTTTCTACTGGAAAACATTTTTGCGTCTCAAGGTGTATCTCTCTCTCCTCTCCTTCTCGCTCACGCTCGCGCGCGCACGCGCGACGGCAGAGAAAAGGTTCGACAAGAGGCATTTCCATACGCGTGTATTCCGTCGGGTGGCGTAACTCATTTTGCTATCTCCTCGGTTGCGCGACGTACGCGCGCGCGCCTGTACGTGGTATAGGAGGATTGCGCATACATTTTCGAAACATATCAATAGCTCATATTTTCCCCTTTACGCGGTGGAAAATCTTATTTCGTTACGCTCGTGCGTGGTAGAGCCCGCCGGAGGGGGGGAAGGAAATGCGGCAAAAATCGAGAGAGACATTCGTCAGCGAGCGCGTACGCGAAAGTAGGAGAGGAGACTCGTGACAGATTTATTAGATGCGAATTTTTATACCGTTACTTGAAAATCTTATTCCTCTCCTCGCTCGCCTCGTTTTGCTGTTTTCTTTTTGTCGTTCTCGTCTTCGTTGCTGCTGCTGCTGCTGCTGCTGCTATTGCTGCTTCCTTGGGTTCGACTACGCTACTTCGTTGTCCTCTTTCTATTGGAAATCGTGATTCGAACGCGAATATTTTTAGCGGACGTAAACACGATAATTCTTTATTTCGATTCAGGAAGTTGAATTGGCGAAATTTAATTTTCTAACGGGCGTAACTGAATTGTTCATGTAATCTCTAGTTTTAATTTGATTAAAATTTATTAGATGAAGAAAATTTCTGTTCTCTCGTGTCATCTATTATTGATGTGCCAGCATTAAAAATGTATAGCTTTCAATTCAAACTAATTGAAACACTTTAAAAATTCATCTTATAAATTTAAATACACTTTGCAACTTTATATTCTATCAGTGTAACAAATTTCTCTTCTTAAAAAAGAGGTACGAGAAAAGTGAAACCGACTAAAACCTGTTCTGATTGGTTGATCTTTAAAACGGCGCGATATTTTGAATTAAATCTTAAATTTTGAAAGTTTTGAATGATAATAAATATTTATAAATTAAATTAATATTGTCATCAAGTTTGGTTGTATTTATTATCAATATTTTACTATAACATGATTATATGTATATTAAGAACTAATGTGTATTCACTTAATGTTTTGAGTCTAAAATAACGAAAGGAAAAAGAATGAATGACATTTTTATATTGCGAGTTCTTAAGTACATTTATAAAAACATGTTATTTTATTTAATTTTACTATAATCTATGATGTCTGTGCATGAAGACTTTATTTTAGTTATTATTTATCCATAATATATCTATTTATAATATTTTTATTGCCGATATCGATATTGCCCGCGCGCTTGAGTAAATCTAGTATTAATAAAGGTACATAATTTCATTAACAAACGAATATCTTTGATTAACTTTCATAAAATTCTTTATAAAATAAAACATATCGTTCTGTATACAACAAACAATTCAAAAAGGAAATCTCTCCCACACGTTCCCACGAAATCTCGGCACCGGTGGTCATACCTCTACGTCTTTCCAAAACAACCAGCGTATATATTTCAAAGTCCCGCGTGCGCCACGAGCAGTAGCAGCAGCAGCAACCTGCACTCGCCGCCTTCTGACTCGCGTAAATTGCCGGCCGTGCGCCGCTTATCTCGAGACTTACGGACTCCGTTTGTCCGGCGGGTAGAGCGGAGCCTTTTCCGATAAAAATATCCAGCGCCCTCTTTTGTTTTTTCATCGCGCGCGAATCTGGTCTCCCCCTGACGATAAATGTTATTCCCAACGTTTCCGTGAAAATCGATTTTGTATAGGCGACGGTATGGAGAGGCGAGTTGTGATGAATCGCGTTATTTCAGTGTGATTAAAAAACAGAGCGGCCAGTGGGGGGGAATGGTATATAAGCGGAGACAAGTGGATTACCGTTTTTCTTGTGCAGAGTGAAGAAGAGTGGAGAGAGATTGGTTGATGGCGTGTGGATAATACGTATCTTTATTGTTTGTATGTGTAGCAGTATGATGAGTTTAATTTAGTGTTGGTACGTCTTTTATTTGTATATATGTATATGTAACGTGTAAATTTAAAATTTTATCACTGCAATATATTTCGAATAATTGGAACTAAGAAGAAAAGTACATAATCTTTGCAAAAGAATTGTAACTGGGCTAATTGGAAAGTCAACGATTAGTATCTGAAAATGAAGCCCAGTATAGATTTGAAGTTCACATAGGCCTCTTTTCCCAAGATATGGGTAAAGAAATAATAATCTGACCTTAAAAATGCATACATCGTTAAAAAACATTATTATTTTCACGGATTGCAACTAATACAAGAAGTGCAATAGAAATGAAGATTCGGGATTTTGCTAGAAGTGCGAAAGGTACTTCTATATGACAAATAATGAGCAAGAGTATTTTTAAATGCTTTATTTCGATATCCAAGCTATTTATTTTTGGTAAATGAACTATTTTTGATAAAAATTATAACCCGCCCCTCAATCATAAATTTTAAATATAAAAGTTATTAAAAATTTTTATATGAGTGAAATATTCATTTGCCAAAAAATTATAGGTTATTAGAAATAATGAAAGGAAGTGACTAAAAATTAGTTTCTTTTTCTGAATAATTTTATCAGTTATATATTTAGCGTCTGTTTTTATTTATTACTGCCTAAGAAATGAATATTTTCTCACGAAACATGCCCGCGGTAAAAAAGCTTATTAATGTAGGGAAAAAAATAAAAATTCTTCAAGAAATTATAATTATTTTTCTTACAAGTGTACTATTACGAAAAGATTCTTAATTGTTATACATAATATGATAACGAAAAATTTCGTGTCAAAAGTTTCTGGCAGAGTAGAAATTTAATCGTTAATTAAAAAATTAGTCCAATTAAAAATAATTCAAAGAAATTAAAATTTTTTAAATGTTTATTTAATTACGTGACGGAATTAAGATTACACGATTTCATATACCTTAGTGAAATAAAATTTTTAATTCAAAATCATAAATAACTTTAGATTAAATTTTTAATTTAAAATATACAGAGTTGATGTTTTTCTTCGATAATTAAAAATACACTTTCAGTTTTTAATTTCTTACATCTCTTGCTTGAAATAAATGTTCAGTCAAATAATATAAAAATCAGCAACGGTGAAGAATATATATATATATATCATAAGGGCCTTCTTAAAACGAATAAATGCCAATGATTTGAATAATCATTTTCTCCCAGCAAACAATTCACTTTCAAAGTACTTTATTGAACCTTGCTTATTTCGGATTTATAAAAATAGCCCACCACTGTGCAAATATTAATTTGTCGGTAATTAATCAGTCCTTTATTCACATTTATATTTCACCCGAAGTCAAAATTAATAATGCCTATAAACGGGCGTGATTAAAAAAGGGGTGCGAATTGAACCGAATGCGCGTAAATAATTGAACGATCAATTAATAAAGTGAAATGAGTTCTAAATAAATATTTACTCATCGCCGCCGATGTGGGCATATAGACACACCGAAAATTTAATTATAATTTTTCTTTATTTAAAAATACCTATATTGGTAATTTCTCGAGCCCAATTTCGTTTTATACCTTTATTTAATAGAAATCATTTCAAAATGCAATCATATTAATTGATACTGTTGAAAATTCGTCAAATTTAGAATTGACTTTATTTCAATAAATGTATACAATAGTAATTGCACTTTTATCTTTTAAAAATATAAGTTTATAAAATTCAAACTGGTTTTGACGATATGACTCCAAATAAATTGCAATAGTCTAATTAATTGATTTATCATACAAAATTAAACGACGTATCCAATTTCTAAAAAAAATTTAATGAAAAAATTTCAACTACACTCTCTACTAAATTTGAATCGCTGAATATCTCAAAACCAAGAGAACGGAAAACCTTAACTCTTTCCCCCCGAGCTATCGCCGACTCATTAACTAAAACCAAACCGTCGCTCGTCGTACACGTATACAATTCCGTTTTATCGCTATGAATATTCGGGCAGGAGGCACGCAATTAGCTTGGTGAAAAATTGACGAGCAGCTCGCGTCCTAAGTAGATAAAAGACCCTCAAGCATCGGGTTTCGAGTCGCTTCCTCTTCGTCTCCTTTTTTTCCCCGGAGTTTCCGGAAAAATCGATCACAGAAAAAGAGCGACAGAAAGAGACGGTCTGTATCCTTGAGTGCGTTCGCCAGAGGAAACCCGCGCCGGATTGTTCGCCGTAATCAGCGTGAGGAGGGCAAAGAAGTAAGAGAGGAAGGAGGAGATCGAAAAGACTATCGGCTTACGGGAAGTTGCGCCAAAAGGCGATTTCTGTGTAAGCGCACAGTATCGTGGGTGTGTGTGTGTGTAACGAAAGCCAGCTCACTTTGCTTTCCCTTTGTTGGCTTAGCGTGATTCTTATTTTGAGTTTGCACTGAGGGGAGAAACGTGAGTGTGTGTGTGTGTATGTGTACTTATGCAAATGCGCTCTGCATTCTCGAGGTAAAAGGCTGGTTTTGGAAAATCTTTTTAAAGTTGTTGATTAAAGCTGTTGCGACAGCAGTGCACTTCGGAGAAACGACAATAAAGTATCTAGTGTATTTTTGTAAAACATTTACTACAGTTATACGAATTAAGCGAGTTTGGAATTTTAATTTTGATTTTCGTAATGATCTTATCCGAATCTACTTTTATGTCTTTAAAACAATACCAGAAAATGTCATTACGCCATTAAAAATGTAAACAATAAACAAAAGAACAATGTCAAACAGAAAAAGGGTAAATCGCACTACCGCATCTTACCCCCATTCACTATAGGTTCTTTTGTCGAGGTCAACAAATCGCCTGCAAAAGGACAAAAGGAAAACACGTCGACTAACACACATTACCCGTCGACTCATCTTACTGTGACAAATGCGCTTTAATTAAATTTCGCGCAAAACTCACACTCGCGCATCTCCACGCGCCGCAAAGACCCAGAAGCTCACAGCTTTCAAACCCATAATCTACCCTAATTAAATTCCGAATGAACTGCCGCTGCGTCTTTCGCTATCTCGCTCTTTCTCTTTCTCTCTCTCTCTCTCTCTCTCTCTTTCCCTCTTCCTCTTAAAAAAAGCATCAAACGTTCCCTCTCCCTTTAATTCTTCAAACACACATGCACACATACACGCACGCGCGAGCAACTGTCTGCACAAAATTCCAAAACGTCGCCCTTTGACGCGACTCGTTTACGGGCAAAGGAGAGACAGAAGCGAGGCGAGCTTTTCTCTCTCTCTCTCTCTCTTACACTCTCGCCTCGCGTACGCTCGAGTGGCTTTCACGGTTGCGCGCGAGCGCAAAGGATTGTTGGGCGGTCGATACTTTTCCCGCGCGCGTAAGTATACATATATACATATACATATATACATACATATACACACCTATATCTACCCCGAAAATGCTGCTGCGCTCAAGCCGCGTTCCTATGACGACCGACGACGCGCTTTTGCCTCCCAACTCTATATATATATATATATATATATATATATATATATACACGCTTGCTCGCTTGCTCTCGCCGTTTCGCACTTAACCGTTCGGAAGTAAGTGCGAGAGATCGAGATTTTGGATGGGAGTGGTGGGAGAGAGTATAGGAGTTGCTTTTAATTAGGCACGCTGATGGCGCGAGCGAGCGCGTACACCGGGATGTATCGTGAGAGTTAGACAAGAGAGAGAGAGAGAGAGAGAGTATATAGGCTGCGGAGATGGTGCGTGATGCTTAGATGAGTTTGCGAGTTTTGCAAGAGTAAGAGAGAGAGGGAGGTGTAGTTACGAGGCGAGCGTTAATTGAAAGTTACACGATGCAGGATGCGTCTTTTATGATGTAATAGACAGCGAAATTCAATACGTATGTGCTGAATATATTGGATCGATTTTCTAGTGCAGCAATATATTTATATATAATATAGGTGAGTTGAAAAGAATAGAGTGATTTACTTGGGCGAATGTACATTGCGAGTTTCTTCGGATTATATGTTGACCGTAAAAAATATTTGTCGCGACTTTCTCCCTAAAATACGACATATCGTAAAAGAAACAAAGCTGGCCGATATATTTTTGGAGCCTTTTTCCTCTCGTAGCTTGAAAATTACACCTCAAATGTTCCTTTTGATTTGTACGATTGTGAAAGCGTTTTCATAAACAAGATTAACCTATTTTATATATTTATACTAGTGTATATAAATTACACGTAAACATCATATATTTAACGCTTATGAGAATAGAATAAAAATATTGATAATATTTTTATTTGTATTATGAAATAACAAATTTTACTTATTAACACCAATAGATATACGCATTCTCTCGGTTCGTGAAAAATCACTCGGGTAAACTCAATTTACAAATATACAAAGTATATTTTTATTATATACCAGCCGCACAGGTTTTCTCTCCTTCTTTTCTCTCTCTCTCTCTCTCTTTCTCTCTGTCTCTGGGCGACGCGCACGCGGGACGAGAGCACGATATGATCGTCCATGCGTGCGTAAGGGATTTTAGGATTTGCTGCGGCGGCGTTTTTCTTCCTTCGATGGATTTCGGAGATATTTGCTTCCACGTACAGCATTCCCGTGCTATACGCAGGAATATACACTACGTTTATTAGCTATGAATTGGAAATTTGTTGACTAACAAATTTTACCGAATATTCGGAGAATATAATTATGCTAATATATCTTGTTGTAGGTTGAAACTAAATTGAAGAAAACGTAAACAAACGTATTTTAAGATTTTAATAATAAAATACGTTTGATACACAAGATTATGTAAAAAACCCTCCGCGCGTTCAAAGATTCAAATCCCGCGCGCTTGGCCAGTTTGAATCTCGCGCCAAGCCGCGCGCAGTATAG
>JAWWEQ010003648.1:0-57274 GCA_035583055.1 Torymus tubicola
CGACTTGACAACAACTGACTTTCAAAACCGTTCGACCGAAGGCACTGTAGTGTGCGTGTATTGTGTATGTGTACGAGTGTAGTTACGCATTACTATTCCTGAACAATAGTACAACACTAAAATTTTTTAAATAGAAAGAATTAATAAAGGAAATTTGCATCTTTGCTTCAAAAAGTGATAGATTAAGTCTGTCATCTTGGTAAAATTGTATTGTTATTGTTGACTCATTTGATTGGTCTAGATAGAATAGGCGCCAAAATTGAATGTGTTTGAATTTTCAAGATTGAATTCTTGAGTTGAGTATTCGTAACTGAATAATTAAAATAATGTAAGAAAATTTTCGTATTTTATTTATCAAAAATACGCCACTATCATAGTATTATTAAACTCATTGAAACGATCTTTTAAATTGAAACTCATATGATCATGTTTCTAACCTCAAAAAAAATAAATAAATAAACAAATAATATCCGTGAAACGCGTTTAAGATGTAGCGAGTTCTGTAAAATTATCAATAAAAAAGTGTGAAAACCCCGGCGTAGAATTCTAATGTCTTCTAAAAACCGCACTTTTACAGAATTACAACGCGACCTTAAACCTGACAAATTTTCTTACTTTTAAATAATACATTCAGCGTGTTTTCCCCCTTCGCGCAACATTCTCTCGCTCTTCTCGTGTATAAACTTTGTTTCCATAATTTTCGCATAATCGTGTCCGGGAATTACTTCCATAGCGGGAAAAAACTTTCAGGAGATCAACCATCAAACTTATTTCCTATCCTCTCAAAGCCTCTCATGAAAAATAGAATGTCAATTCCGCGTGGAAAGCGACGGTACGGCCGGCATATATAGGCGCAAATGGGGCGAGGGTGAAACGTGTGCGTCGTCTCTTTCTCGCTCTTTTTTTTACGCGATAGCACAGAGTGAGAGAGCCGCTTCCGAATTGCTCGGAAAAAAGCGAAGACGCGAGGAATCGTCCTTGACCTTGACGGTTGAAGGTCAAAGTTTGTTGTTCGACGAGGAAGAGTCGCGAGTGAGTTTGCTATATTTGCCTCGCAATTCATCGAATTGAAATTCAAGGTCAATCTGAGGACAACCTATGAGCAAAGCTTTTATTTTTTCTATACTAATACATACAAATTATATACAACATTATTGGAATTATTTTAGTTATATTATGAGCAAAAACTTCATTCAGAACACCTAACGTCTCTGCTGTCTATTTTACTTTCGAAATACTTGGCAGGGAAAAGATAAATACGTTAAAGTACATTGCACGCGAAATACCTAGAGAAGAAAGATGACCGCGTATATATACATACACGCGTATACGTTAACTTTCAGACAAGACAACACAAACAGCCTCTGCAATTTTAATTTCCACACAATGACCTTTCCACGTATATATACAGATATATATATATATATAGCTTAGCATCTTGAGAGAGTCGAGCGCATAGTAGTAGTAGTAGTATATACGCGGCGAACACACTGCACAACAACTCGAGATTTATACGAGAACCGCAGCATAAGTTCCTTCTGTTGAGGACATCCTTGTCGGCGACGCGTCAGACGCATTGCGTATATGTATATCTAACCTGAACATATTTGTCCGTAATTCATATACATGTTTAAAAACACCAATGCTATATGAAATTGCGGATATATAATTTCCTTATTCTAAAAATGGTATAGGTAGATATTAGAAATCGGATAATATAATATACCGTGCGACGAGTAAATTAAATTAATCTCATATTTGCGCGTATACTTCTATACGTATATAAATGTGAGGGAAGAGAAGCGTAACTCTCACCGAAGGATCACGTAAATAATGAATGCATTAATCCGAAAGCCTATCGGCAAGAGAGGCGAGTAGAAGAGGAAAGGTTGGGAAAAGTGTCATTCAGCGGCGACCGTAGGAGCCATCGTTGTCTCTCTCTCTCTCTCTATATATATATATGTATATATAAGCGAAAACATTGAATAATTAAAACCCCTCCTACGGCTATTCCAACCAAGAGCGAGAGAGAGAGTGAGAGAGGAGGCTTGGCGGACAATTTAAACGCAAATCCACGCTTCTCTTTAGTCCTCCTCCTTCTCTTCCTCTATCGATTTCATCTCATCCAGCTTTCCCTCTCTCTCTCTCTCTCTCCTTTCCATCTCCTCATCCTTCTCCTCCTTCTCGATACATATCAATCGAGCGAGAGCAGCTCGACCGGGGAGAGATAATACGCCGTACAAACACTATTTAAAAGCTTTGATAGGACGTACATATACATATAGCTGGACTGCGTCGCTACCGCGGATCTTAGGAATAAATCTCCGGTCGCTATTGCGACGACGATTGCGCTATACATACATACATACATACATACACACATATAACATATATACATCGCGCAGCGAGGAGACGCGAAGATAATGTTTTTCTCTTTTCTCTCTCTCTCTCTCTATACCGGCAGCGCACGCTCACCGCTCCGGTCCTGCGTAACCATGGCGACGTAGCTCGCGAGTCGGTCCGAGATAGCAGCTAACGCTGTCGTCGTCGTCGTCGTCGAGCTCACCCTCTCTCTCTCTCTCTCTTACTCCCGCGCTGATCCACCACTTATTGCCCTCCTTCTCCTCCTTCCCCTTGTGCTGAGAGAGAGAGACAGCCATAATACGTCCGCTGTTGTGCGGTCGTAGTAGTGCGGTGGTGGTGCGTCCGCTCGGCCGATGTTGTTTGCGGAAGAGCGCTGGTATATTAGAAAATTGATACTTGCGCTGATCGCCCGCACGCCTATATAGCGCTCGTCGCGGTGAAGAATGTATATATGCATGTATATATATTCTTCTTATGGTTCAGGTTGGTAGTATGATTTTTTCAGCGGATATCTAGTATAATACAGGAACATTAACTAATATGTATGTATGTAATAATCAATGCACGATTTGTCTCTGTCCTATGGGAATTTGCTAAAGCATTAAAGGCGATAAATCATTCGCTCGTGGACAATCGATCACGTACGAACTCTTTTCGGTGTGTCCTTTATAATACATATGGTCAAGAGAAATGAGCCGCAGATAATTCCACCGAAAAAAAAACTATGAAATACCCCTTATACAATCGTTACTACAATGGTTCCTTCGTATACCCAACGTCTAACTATACATTCTCACAGCAAAACTTGACGGTTTGATCGCACACATAGAATCAAGCGCACGTATATTATATAGGTAATATTGTAATAAAGGTTCATCTCGAATCGACAGAACCACGTTCTTTCTCTTTATTTTATATATATATAAGAGAACGCATACGCGTTAACAAAAGCCCTTATACTATACGCGTATATGCGCGAATGCCAGATGAAAAGAAAGAAAGAAGAACAGCGCAGCTATATGGCAGACAGAAAGAGATGAAATTTCCAAGTATATATATATATATTCGTTCTTTCCCTTCGCTTGCTGTATGTCCGGTGTGACAGGACTGACCTCTCGCGAACATACATACACACATACAGGGATTTCACTTATCCTGCGTCCGCTCACAAAGCCACGTCTCTCTCTCTCTGGCTGGTCCATCGCTCGCGGGGGCGTGAAAGACGAAGCTCTCTACATTTTTCCCTTCCCTCCCTTCCTCTCACGTATATAGTACACACACATACATACATGTGAACGCTTGGAAGACGGATAGATAGCGCGGAGAGAGCGACCCTTTGTCCGTGGATTCCGTGACAAGTGGCGCGCTGTCGGAAAATGGAAATCTTCACTGCGGACGTGGGCCGCGGGATTCAGCGAATGTGTGTATATGTATATATATAGATGTTCGGTCGTATCGCGCGAGATGTGTAGAGAATTTTAGTCGATATATACGCGTATAATATATATAGAATAGAACGACTACGATGGTCTTTTTGCTGACGATAGTCAGTCAAAGGTTCAATTTGAAACCGGCGCGCTAACGACTCTAAGGAAAAAAAAGATAAGCTGGCGAATTACGACTGAAGATGTGTTTTTTTCAAACGTGTATATATATACACTAATACGCGCGCATACGATTCGTACCCACTGAGCCGTCAAAGTAATTTCTTATCGCTATACGCACACTATATATATATAGCACGAAACAGCGCATTGACCTGGCGGAGATTTGCATTTGGAATATATCTCATTTCTACGTCGCTCGCGCGCGCTCGCACTTAAGTAAATACCGAGGCCGCGAAAGTACGACGGGTTGAAATTTTCTTTTTTTTCACCCGCTCTCACGGAATTTTATGAATAAATTCATAGCTAGCTGAGCGCACGCTCGTGTATATATAAGAGTACGTATGTATGCGTACTTGGCATTTTCGCGAGGTTTGAATTGAGAAATTATTAGAACAAGGGTTTTTATATACACGACAACGTGTGAGAGCTATGGGAATGTAATCAAAGTGTACTTGTACATGTCAGATAATATAAGTTTGATTTTTATACAAAAGGATTAATTTATCATCGTAGCTATATTAATATTTCATTTTATTAGATTGAATCGAAACCTGCTTGTTAAATATTCGTATCGTAATCATTACTCACTCGCCCATCAGTAAACGTGAATTTAAGTTTCATTGTTGTCTAAATATACAAATATAAACGAGAGAAGCCTTATACATAAATATACCAATAACGGATAACAGCATACGCAAAAGTTTGAAATATTAAATCGATGATTAAAGCGCGTCTAACAAATTGCTTATAAATTTAAATTGAAACTAAAATTTTGGGTGATGCTGGAAGCGATGGTAGGAAATAATTGTTAAATTTATGAGCTTAATCAAGCTTTTGTCTTCGAAGCTCCACAACAACAGCAGCAGTTTGCACGCAGGCTTCGTATTATTATATATTTTGTATTCATTAGAGCTATATATATTGCGAAATTAATATTATACCATCATAAACTATAACAATAATATTGTCCTATCACATATCCGCAAACCATTTAAAAAATCCAATACCCCGAGCAGAATATTAAAAATCCACGATACCACATATATATCCAATCTTGACAATAGCACCGTATACATCACTAAAAAGCACCGCGTGCTATGCGCCACAAAGAAGAAAAAAAACACACACGCAAGATTCGGTCGTATACGCATGAGAGAACCTCGTCGTCGTCGTCGTGCGGAGGAAAAGGAAGAAGTCTTTCCCTTTTTCAAACCTCGCTTTTCTCGTATACACGCGTATATCTTTTCTATACACACGTGTACGTACAGATATATATAAGAGTACGAAGAGAGAGAGGGGATACGTCATCCGCGATATTATCCGCTCGACAGGACAGGTAGGTTACGCTATCGCATATTCGATCGGCTCATATTTCCCATGACTGCAGCAGTAGCAGCAGCAGCAGCTTCTAACCGGGCGCCTCCTCTTTGCTTTTTCCATGTACGATGTACGCCACGTTTTTTTTTCTTTCTCCTTCCCTTCGTATATATATACCCGCGATATGTCGAACCGCCCACGACTGCGTGGCTTTTATTCCGATTGTTATTTGATTCGCGAAAGTGTAGGTGTGTCTATATACATGTGTGTCGACTGCTGCCAAGGTCCAAGGTTTTGATCGAGGTTCTTTTCTATACGTTTGTTTTGAAAGCTTTTGAGAAGGGACATGAGCGAGTGATGTGACACGTATATATTATACGCTGAACTTTGGACATTATTTTTCGTAGCTGTGACTTTGGCTTTTTCTTACAGGTTATTTTAAGCTACACTTAAACTGTTATTACTATATATCGAGTAAAGTTATACGCGAAATTTCTAACGTACAATAATAATAATAGCAGCGCACTTTGTTGCGGATTATCTCTTTCGCCTTTGACCACAGCACGATACACAAAGTGTTGTACACAATGTATGATATACAAAATCAAAACGCGAGATAAAACGGACGAAACTAATTTCCGCAACCTACCCAAATATACATATATACTATACACACACACGTATAGCTGCGAGAACATGACCACAGCAACGCGCAGCTCTCCGCGCACTTCGCGCTGTAATTCCTCACTCGCATCCCTCCTTCGCAAAAGCAACTACGCCACTCCATCTCTCGGTACTAGAGAACCGTGCGGAGAGGGAGAGAAAACTGGCCGTCTTTATCTCTCTCTCTCTCTCTCCTCTCTTCACAAAAGCAGAGGAGGAGTAGGAGTATACGCGAAAAACACGAACGCGTTTGCTCGCACAAAAAAAAGAGGAAGGAAGCGAGAGAGATGCGCAACTTTCTCCTTGCTCGCGTTGCTGCTTCTGTCTATTTCTCTTCGGAAAGTAAACCGGCTCAAAGTTTAAAATTACCGCTGAGAGGCGGCAGTAACGTCGGCGGCGTTGGCGGGCTCAATGGCGAGAAAACCGCACCTCGAAATTCCAAACACTGAATTAATTGGGACGCCGACGCTGCTGCGCCGGATTAAAGGCCTGCCGAGCCAAGTCGGTATTAATAGCACTTCGCTTGCGAGCGCGCGCGCGCGCACGCGGTGCGAGAGAGAGAGAGAGAGAACCGCTGCCGCGCGCTTTGCATGCATCCCTCTCTCTCTCTCTCTATCCAGGGTTATCGGCTGCTGCGGGCTTTATGAAGTTTGTTGCTGCGCATGCGTGTGCTGAGTATAGCGCGCGTGTGTGTGTGTGTGTCTTGTAAAATGTATATATTACTTCTAAGGGAGGGGAAATGGGAAGACGGTGTGGTGTGGTGCGTGTCTCGAGAGTTCGAAGATAGAGGATGTGGAAGTTGCGATGCGCGCGCGGTGAGACTTAATTAGTCGATCGAGTTGTACAGCAGGAATATAGGTATATGCGAAATTTAACTCCTTTTTGTCAGGAATGATCGTTTCTCGGAAGAACCTTATGTTTTCACTAGAGCAAAAATTAAAATAATTTATTGTACGAAAACTGCTTCCCATCGAAAATGAGTCCATTGTAAGTGTCCTCCATGGTATATGTATGTCCATATGTTCATAACTTTGTGTTCACATTATCTTATTAAAAAATAAATCCAATTCGAACACAAATGATAGTACTACCTTCGTCTAGTCATACATAGACGACAGTTCTACTTTGGAAATGATCCGTTCAAAAATACAAAAAATATGAGCACAATTAAAATTTTGCAAAAATAATATAAATTTGACACATGCATCTACTACAACTAATTAGAATGCAACTTTTTTATGTTAAACATTTTCTACTGTGAGCAATATTTTTCGAAATAACAGCTGAAAACAGAACACAAAATCAATTTTAAACGGTTAATAACGTCAAAAGTGAACGATTGCTATAGTGATAATCGCACAGAGTTTTAACTTATACAAAAGTGTTTGAAATAAAAATTGTAGGTAATATAACAAAACTTTTTTATTATTTATGTTCGATGTATTGCAATTTTCAATCTGGTGAAAATATAAGGTTATCCTGAGAAGTATGACCGTGTCTATAATATAAAATAGGAGGTTTTACGTACAGAAAGGGGCATAGCCCCCTAGTTGTAAGTTAATTTTTATAATTCAGAGCTGCATGATGATTCGTTTTTTATAGCTTATACGTTTGGTAATAAAATCGAAAATTACGTGACATTTGGTTGTATATGGTTATCGAGAGCTACAGTACTTGTTGAACACTCTTAATAAAATGGAAAATTTAATCAACAAGAGCCTACAATAGTATCCACTTCATAGACATATACATATATACATCCACACACACACACACACACACACATATATTCGCACAAATCGTTTTTGATTAAACGGACTCTATTTGCCATGCACACACACACACACACACATACACACTAGAGTTGTTGGTATCGAGGAACAGAGCTTGTTTATTAATTACTTGGATAATCAAACGATGTTTACACTGATGTAAAGGCCAATAAATAATATTGATTTGTAAATATATACGTTCACACACACATATACGTATATAAACTATTACATTTTTGCGAGTAAACAACTAGGTCACGCAGCAGCTCTCATCCGTTCCTCCTCTTTCTCCTTCTCCTTCTTCTTTATTTTTTTGCAATTTCCATTACCCCTTCCACCTCTTTACAACGTTTTCGCATTTTTTTTTTCGAATTTTCGGTATAAACCACGAAGAGAGAGAGAGAGAGAAATAGTTGGTACGTAGTATAACCACCTCGTTTAATGAAAAACCCTAACGAGACAATTTCAACGTTCCGGAATTAATAATTTCACCGCGCGCGAGCAGTACGGTACAACTCTCGCAGAGATGCGAGAAAATACGATTTGCCGACTAATTTACGCGGTTATATACCGGAGAGTGGCTTTGCGAGTTGAATTACCCACTATAGCGTATAGTTTCTTCTTTTTTTTTTATACGTGTAAATAATCTAAATTCTGGGTTACACCGTCATCTTAATGTAACATAGACCGTCATCGTGATGGAATTGCAGCTGTGTATATATCGCAGGGCGTATCAGAGCCTTTAAGCTCGAGCGGCTTCGATGCTGCGGCCGAACGCGTCGTCACAATGCGAGCGAGATATATCGGGCGAAAGAGGAAGAGGCACGCAAGGCTTTTTAACCGGGACGAAGTGTAAGCTATTGTTTGAGCGCCGGTAATTGTATTGAGATTAAGCGAACTGGTAGCACTGTGGATAGAGCTAAGAAAGATAATTAACGCGAATTGTGATGTTAATTTAGTTTGTTGTATAATTGTCATGAGATAGCAGAGGATCGATTGCGTTACGACAGGGAACTTAAAAGATTAAAGAAAATCGTTTTTAACAAAGTCCAGTACATTACGGTATAATATTGGATGTAAGCCACTAATTAATACGTTGTATGGATGAATTTCCGTTGGGGTATACCGTAAAATTAGCAATATCATGATAGATTCTGATAAAGACGACCCCCATATATAATTTACGTATAAAAGAACCAAAGACAAGGGTATTTTTATACTAAGTATCCTCGACGAGCAATTCATCAACGAACAATGAGTAGAGAGCGGAGGCTTCAAATAATAATTCTCCAAAAAAAAGAAGAAGAAGAAGAGAAAAAATGACGATCCAAAACACAAAAAACCCGCACAGGCTCTCTTTTCTTTACAGTACGCGATGAAATACAAAACTCCAAGTGTCACACTCCAGAGCAGCTCCTCCGAAAACTCTTCGCATTCCCCCCCTTCTCCTCCTCCTCCTCCGACAAGAAACAAAACCAAAGACAAAGCCGCATACTGTACCAGTGCGCATCCGAGAGAGAGAGAGACGGAGATTCGCATCGCGCGTTCGAGTGGTAATTTACACTTCGGTCGGGGGTAGAGTATAGTAGTAGTAGGAGGAGAAGTGGGAGGAAAAGGAGGAGGACGATTGTCGTCGGGGATCGATGACTGCCGCTTGTTTTCACGGCAGAGAGAAGGAGAGTTTCGAAACTCTCCGAGGGAACGAGAGATTCTCTCTCTGTCGAGTGGCTATTCTCTCTCACTCTCTCGTGCCTTTGAGGCCGCACGCGGATGACAGGCTTGAACCAAAGTGAAGCTGTGGCGCTCGCTCGCGCCCGTGCGACTATTGTCGTTTCCGCGCTTGTTTGCTGTTTGGTGGGCTGGCACACTGTGGCTATATATGGGAAGGAGTGAGATTGTATATCGACGTGGTTGGATATATATTTATTTGAAGATTGCTGTATAACGGAGAATTTATGAGAAAGTTGCAGGGGGACTGGTCATCGATTGCATTTCGCGGGTATCCTGTGTGTATATACGTACAGGTCAACTCGCGTCTTTATACCTATCAATATCAGTGTATCCGCAATGTCGACTTACGGATAATATTACTCTCTCTTTCTCTCTCTCTCTGCTATATGTGTATATCTTGTGCTTTTATGAAATATGTATATAAAATCAACGGTTACATCGTATACACTTATAATATTCGTCAATATATAAAGAGGAATATCTCTTATACGATGGCAGCTGGAAGAGTCGTTCATTGCACTCGATAAAAGCATCGTTTTTATCTTTATAATTAACCGGTCGCGACTGCAGGAACAGAGAGGAAAAAGAAAGGTGAAATGGAACCCAGACAACAAACGTTTGTTTGACTCATTTCGAGTGAACGTGAACGACGTAGAGACGCCGGATATTATATACGCCTCGCGAGATAAATCAACGTCTTTACTATAGAACAATTTTATATACTAATTTTGTTCGATAACGATAAAAAGGTATGAGCATATTATGTTTGCATATATAGTTTACGCGTGTATACACACGGTGGTGGTGTATTTACTTGCGCTATATACTTTCAATCTTCTTGCGCTTGCTCTCGGTGTATATAGGAGCACACACGTGATTTTATTTCGAGCTTCGTTCATTATTGATTGCGCGTTAAATTATTAAACTCTCGATGTGCTCGTTTATAACACACACACACACACACATACTCGATACACATTCTTCGCTCGCAAAGTATAGGCCAGTGTCAATATTTTATTGAAACTCACTCTCTCTCTCTCTATCTCTATTTCCCGCTCGTCGTGTGCAATATATGTATATTATTAATATTGCATTTTCGACGTGGCAGCAGCAGCAACGGCTGTTAATAATACCAACAATTAATTATAAATATTAACAGCCATCGTATAATATACATATACTGACAGTATTTTAGCAACCTCCACGATTTAATAACTGTATATCGCCATAATTGTCACTTTCACGCCTAATAAACATACCAGTGCCGTCTACGCCTGTATATGTATATATATGTATTATACGCTTTGAGGAAACCCCTCTTCAGCCTTTTTTTTCCGGTTCTCATCCTCGAGTACCCGTCGTGCCCATCAACGACCATTTTGACCCAAAATCAACCAGCGGGTATATAGACCTTGACATACCTTTGCTTATAACGAAACGCGCAGCCGTAGTAACCTCGAGTTCCGACCAAATATCTTTTATATTACACGAATTAAACAAACACTTGCTAAAATCCCCATTGCTCGTGACCATACGTGTATAAATACGAAAGGAATTGAACTTCATCTTGGTAAAGAAAAAACAAAGGCACGCTCGCTGTATAATAGAAGACAATAAACTATGTCGACCTTGAAGTGATCCGTAGGGACATCCGATCCTTATTCTCTTTCTCTTGCGCTCACTCAGCTGTCAGGGGGTATCACCTTAAAGGTATATACAAAAAAAACTTGAATTAATTAGAGGAAAGGGCACGCGCGCGGGAAAGGCCCTTACTTTACGCGTTCATTAACGTTTTTGTCCCCCAGCTCGTGCGCGAGCGCGCGCGCATTCGCTCGGTTATACTCGCACGCGCCTCGCGTTTAAAAATAGCGCTAGAGAGGGATCGATAGAATCGCCGCCTCTTTTCTCCCTTTGCCTTCGAAAAGAAGCGCAGCCGTTTTTTTCCATCTTGCTCTGATATTTTTAAACGGGGAAGAGATAGAGAGGGAGTGAGAGAGAAGAGAAGAAATGGTAAAAGAGAGACTGGTAAGGTAGTTCGTATGACTGAGGAAAGTCGGGATTTATTTGATCATGGATGTAGGGGTCAAAGGACGCGGTGTAGGGGTTGCTGTAGGACTGCTGCACCTTTTTTTTTTGGTCAGATGTATTTGAGAAGGAAGTGCAGTAGAATACTTTTGATTTGGTCTGTACTTACGTGCAATTAAGTTAAGAGTGTAAGATTTCAGAGCAGTGATTCGATGTTGACTTACCTAAAACAGAAAAAAATATCGGGTGTTAACGAGGTTTTGATGTTTAGTAATTTTATAGATTATATGAATAATTTTGAGATATTTTTTATCTTAGAGAAAATTTTAATTTAACGTTCATTTCGATTAAGTTTGTAGATTGCTATGTGGTTATCGACGGACGAATGGAAATTGTTGTTAGATGAGAGAACAATTTAAAACTTGTCCTGTCAATTGAAGCAAATAAAAAATAATATTTCAAAAAAAATACAAGTTACTACGAAGTAAAAATTTTATTAAAATAATTAATAACAAGTCCCTATATTTGAAATCTAGAGTCAAGTAGTGCAACTCAAGTTTAGTCCGACGTTGACGAAAATCGACTTTGTTTAATATTTTCCAATATAGTAACCTGGCGAACATTTTCTTTAACTTCATAGTTTTCTAGACTTTAAGCAATATAAACTCCACATGAAAAATATCTTATCTTTACGCTAGGTGAATAATTCTTTCGACATCAGCATTAAAAAATACATTTTTAATATTAAGCTTTAATATTAAGCTTCATTTACATATATGTATCCTGCAAATGTATACCGTAAAAATGCTTTCCAACATCTATTTAACCTTTTGCTTTCGGTATACATTAGCATGAAATTTCATGGAGAAATTCACAGCGAAACGAAATGTCGCATTATCAGCTTTAAATTGTCTATAACGCCTACACGAATTGACCAGTTTTCTTTTTTTTCAATATGCCAGGGTCATCGTGAACGATATAAATAAAAAATTACTAGAGGTTAGCTTTTCTATTTTTAGTGCCACGTAATTTCTGCCTATATACCAACAACGCAAACAACTCCGCACCAGCAAGTCAATTTTCAATAAAGATTTACATATTGTTTAGCTACATATGTATATATATATGTGCTACCGTTTTTAGTATCATTCTATTAACATCCTCGTATAATAGAAAACAATCTAACGCCATTTTATTCATTGTTATTCATATACGTACGGATATACGTTATTAAATTCATTTAAAATAAATCAAGAATTTTCCTTTAAATCACGACAACACGCGCGCGACGGTCAATAGTTCCAATTAACGTCGATGACTAGCCCACTTTTTTGTTGAAAAAAAAATAAAAGAGAGAAGCAGCAGCAGCAGAAGAAAAAGAACGAGGCCGGGATGAGGCAAAGAACCCTGACCTTCCGCATGCGACTATCGCGATTAATCGACACGACGCGCGCGTGTTGATTTTCCGCTGACTCGAATGATCGACGAGCTCTTGTATATTCCACCCGCACCTACGAAAAAATTCGATCGCTTCAAAATTCTACCCACACTTTCGTTCCACATCAATTCCACATCGACACCTTCTGCACGACGAATATATATATATATATATATATATATATATATATATATATATATGTTTATCTTAATGAAAGAACAAATCACCTCATAAAAAGGGCTCGCATATATATATATTTATATATATATACGCGGGGCTATTCAGTATATACCGCGTCGTTCGCTCGTAAATTACACGAGCGAGTGAAATTCAGCCTCGTAAAATCTGCATTTCCCCATTGACAATCGAGACCTGTTGACCGGCCCGCGCTACTGCTGCTGCTACTGCTTGCTGCGCTCTACTGCTGCGTTAACGACGTAGCCTCGTCTCACGCTGAAGAGCATGCCACCACCACCCGCGCGCGTTATGTTGTTTGCCAGAGGGTAATATCGTCGATTGGATGCGCGTGATATGCGTTTGCTATATGCGTATGTATATATGTTGAGTACCTCGAATATGGGTGAAGGTATAAGGATGTATATTGGCGGTGTAGGATATCAGTTGGTACGTATATAGATTAATGTAGATTAATCGAAGATTTCTTTTTTTTGGTTGAAAATTTGTATAAAGAAGTAAAGTACGTTGATTAAGCGCTATGATATGTGTATACACGTTGTAAGTGATGAACTCGCTTAGTATATATATATGATGTGGCGTTGTAATGGACCGCGTTGACACCGTGGCAGCGTAATGGCTGCTGGGAAACTTGCAAGCGCAGGTCTTGAAAACGAAAGGCGAGTAATGCGAGAACGAGTGAGTGAGTGAGTGAGGACCGCGGAGTGGAGTACTTTGCACGACGGGAGTTTTTCTTTTTGTCGTGTATATACCTACTCGGAGAAAATAATAGTAAGTGACGAGTGGAAATAGTTACATCTAAACTAGATAAGACCGTGCGGGTTTGTTTCATTAATTGTTTGTGTATATAGATATTATTACACGTGTCAGTTAAAAAAAAAGACTCGGGAGATATTACAACGCGCTTAATGCAACGCCGTCAGTTACAGTACATCTTGACGAGGGAAAATAAAATTTTTATGCGAAATAAAAATTCATACTGGCTACAAAATAGTAAAGTGGATATTACATGAATTGCTTTATGCTTTAACGCGGCCGGCTCGTCGTCCGGCTTTGAATAAAAATATACGCTTTATTGCTCCTTCGAATATACTTACTTTTAATTCGGTAGACACACGACGCGTCTCGATTGTTGTTTTAATTCGATGTAAACAAAATAACTTGCAATTATCTTACTAAAGCTGGTGTACAACAGTAAATCCACAAAAGAAAACACGCAACTTCTAAAATCTCGCAGAGAAATTATACGCTTTATATACTACACACAGCTTGCAGTGTTGTATACACGCAGAGCGTGGTACTATAAATCTGGCTCTAAAACACGGAGAAAAATCAGTAACTCCTTAGCGCAAATCCCTTCGCGTTGTATCTCTCTCTCTCTTGCGTTCTGGTGTGCGACGTATATACGCGAGAGAGCGCGACACATAATAGACTCTCTCTCTCTGTATATATATATATATATATATACACAACGATAAATCCACATTTACGAGAGTTGCCTTTCATAGCCGCTTCCTCCCTACACTCTCCCTTCTCTCTTCTCTTCTCAACCAAATAAATTCGCACGTACACACCCACGTATATATGTATGTGTATGTGTATAATCGCAATCGAGCGTGCGAGCGAATTTTCGGCACGCTCGTAAACGCGCGTCGAATTACGCTTGGTTGTTATATATATATATAGAGAAAGGACGAAATAGCGACGTTCCGCAAGCGTGCTACAACCGAATGGTTATTTATCTTGTTTCAGTTGGTTAACCCTCGCGCACTTTCTCTCGCTCTGTATACAGAACTCGCGCCTTCGAAGTGCGTGAAATGGGACTTTCGAATAGCTTTGAATACGTATATGAACTAATATAACCTTCTATGCCGCGAGTTTCTTCGTTTCTATATACCACACGTGATATTTATGTATCTACGACTACGAGAGTCCGCACTTTTCTTAGAAATCTTTGCTACAAAAGAGCATACTGTGTGTGTATTAAAGAAAAAAAAGGGAGGAAATATCGATCGAGCGTATACTTTAACTTTACACTTTTTCGAATTCAAACGTGTATATATACCTATATGTATATGTGCACACGTGTTGTGAAAGGCGCAACTCGCGTAAAAGTGCGCAACGGAAAAACCAACGTGGAAAGACACACGTACATGCGTGTATGTGTACGTGAGAGAAAGAGTGAGAGAGCGAAGAAAGGGGATATCGCTGTACAGGCGGGCTTCCAGCGGATATTGAATTTTCATGACCCTGGGGGAATTGACGAGGGTTCTTGCCGCACACATACATAGATGCACACACGCGTACAAACTTTTCTCTCGCCGAGTGTGAAATCGCCGACGAGACGACGACGACGACGGCGACGGTTTTGAATCGCGCGCGCAACGCGGCCAACTCGCGTGTAATGAAATTTCGACTCGACCGTGTCTAATGGACCGTCCCGGACAGTGACAGGAATCCGCTTTTCCGAGATTCTGTGTGTATGTGTGTCTGTTTGTTTTCGACGATCTGAGCCACTTTACGATGAGACGAATGTAGATGCTTGTATGTATATATGTAATATGGTTACTTTCTTTTGTTAATGTGATTAGAATTTTATATATACGGTTAAATTTTAATGGCTTGCTGAACAAATAACAGTTAGACTTATTTTAACTTTCGTAATTTTTATTAGGCACGGGAAACCGAAAGCCAAAAGTAATGCATAATTAAGATGGATTTTACCGGAGGCTACCAAAGACGCGCTTTTTTTCTCTCTTTTGAACGGTGCGCGACGCGTATAATACAGTTTTCGGTGCCCAAGGAATTGATCGAGTGGTTGTTTTCCAATTCACTTCGATCCGTGTGTTATATAAATAAAAAAACTTTTATTTCATTACATCGCGCGGTTCAGTGTATAATTAATTAAAAGTTGAAATTGATTAACATTATATCGACAAGATAAATTCATAAATTTTCTCCATCGTCAAAGGGATGGTGAAGTTATTGAGAAAAGGGTTTCCTTAACGATCAAACATTGTCATATTCTTTATCTCCCTTCTTCTGCTTCTTCTTCTTTCATCCGACAACTGTTGAACAACGGCAAATTAGAAATTAAAGTGAGATCAAATCTTGATTAAGTCGTATATACACACGCAGCGCGCCGTCGTTAAATTCTAATTACTCAACCGTTTCGCTTGAGAGAACCGTGGATATAGAAGGTGGAAGGGGGGGGGGGGGAGAAGGCAAAGGAAGACTATATACACGCGCGTACGAAATTATTATCATTTCCACGCGCCCGACAAGTAAAGAAAAAAAAAGAGAAAAGAAAAATCCATTCCACGTCGGGTCTAATAACACTCAATTCCGTCCTAACCAAGCTCTGTCTAAGTACACTCATTAAAATGCAAACACGATTCGCGTGCCCCTCATCCCACCCTCAGATTAAAACGTATACACACACACACACACACGTCGTCGTTATATAGTATATACGAACAGCTAAAATTCATTTTGTGGCTTCGTTCAAAAGTTAATTAAATAATTGACGCAGAGAGAGAGAGAGAGAGAGAGAGAGAGAGAGAGAGAGAAAAACACTGAACGCGTACTACTCCCGCCGCGAGTAATTACTCGAAAGGTAAACAGCACGGAAAATGCGCGAGCGCTCGAATTAAAATGCTTCTTAGACGTTCTCTCTCTCTCTCCTTCTATATATACATATACGAGCACGAAGAGGTGAGGAAAGAGGGCACAAAGAGTTTTTTGTTTGAACACGCTGAATTAATATTTTGTGCGCCCTGTGCCTTCGCGAGCTTGGTATATATATATGTGTAGCCTGAAATTCTTTGGAACGCCCGAGCACTACTACACAAGCATAACTGCACATGCAGCGGGTATATATATATGCGAGCGAGCGAATGTTATTACTTTCAAGGGTCGTAAGGTGCGCGCACGCGCAAAGATTTAATGAATTTCTCGTTGCGCGGTTGTTGGGTGGGATAATATATGTCGGGGCCAATTGAACCTTTTTAATGGTTAGCGTATATGTAAATATACCAGTTTATAATTAAACAGTAACGTGAAAGATTAGTTTTCGATTAGAGATTTGACAAAATTTGTAAGAGATTATTTGGAAGGTAAGTTAGGGATGGTTTGGAAGCACTGTAAGAGAACTATTTTTACCTCTTTCTGTAAATGCGCTAGAAAAGTATTACATATGCCATGAAAAAAATGAGAACGTCTCATTTTTGTTAGCTTTTTTTAAAGAGAATTTCGAACTAAACAAGCTCTTTTTTATTCAAACGGTTTCTTTTTTTTATGGTAATACGGAATTCTTTGCTTTGTCTTCACTGCGTATATTTATGTCTGACGTGTTTATTATTATGACTTAAAGAATTAAAAATGATTGATAAAGTATATTTTCGTATTTTGGATCTACCGCTACTGATCATTTAAGCTTTCGGATATAAATGGAAATAGTAAACTAAAAAAGTGTCTGAATTATTTGAAATTACCATACGCGGCACAAGCAAAATAATAAAAAGAAATAAACCATGCATAATACTTTCTAATTCACTTTGCCTCCCATTACGAAAAAGACGCAGGCTTGGCAAATACATGTGCAGCTATATCGTCGCTCCGGACGAAGACTAGCACATCTTAAATTCCCTGCGAAGACTAACACATCTCGCGCCTTCACGGCGAAGACTAACACATTTCGCGCTCCTGTAGAATTTTAGATAATTTATGCAAATCAAAGATATAAGAATATTTCCGTATCAAAAAGTCTTATAATATAAGTGTCTAATTAATATGTATATTCATTCCTTCATAGATTTAATAAGTAAAATTCAAAGTGGATAGTAAAAAAATGATTTATTTTAATAAATTAATTAATTTCACTTATCATTTTGAATCTTTTTTTAAAAAATCAATGGAAACAACATATATAATATGTTAATTAGACACATCTATAAACTTATTTATATGGAAATATTCTTATATATCCTTTGATTTTAATAAATTTTGTAAAATTATAAGCGCGAAATGTGCTAGACTTCGGGGGAGAAAGCGAAATGTGCTAGTTTTCGTACGGAGCGACGATATAGACAGAAAATAAAGATAACCAACAGCCTAATATTTGAACAACAGAAACAAAATCTCATATACACTCCATTATCCAATACTCTGCAGTCGAAATATTTTCGTATCGTGAACTATAAAAGTATACATCAGTATAAACAAAGATACAATAGCCATACCAATCGACTTGCACAAGCTTAGACAACGCTATAAAGCCGCCATCATTCCTCATTTCACCCGCTCGAATTCGATAATCCACGCCGTAATCCACTTATATAAACGTACACCTGCCGTGGCATTGAACCCAACCAGCATTCACGCATATATATATATATATATATATATAACATCTCGCGAATATAATCTCACCGTTCCGTCTTGTGCGTTTATACATTCGATGTGCCGCAGTCGTTTAAGAATCGTTACACACACTTTTGTAAAATACTAACGAACCTATGCCTACCTATATAATATACTTGTCAAATATCTAACAGCTGTATATTATACACATACATATAGGTAAGCTTTATCGAGCACAAATTGAGGTCTCGGCGTGCAATGACACGGATATAACATCGTTCCCTCAAACTTCAAAGGGTTAAGGACTCGCGTTGGCGAGAGAATTCAAAGTCACAAGCGTCGTCGTCCGCGTGCGATATGTGTATTATAGAGATGCCGCCGCACGAGGAAGCGCAGAGTTTCTTTATACTACTATACTTCTTCTCTATATGATCTCTCGCCTCTTTGAACTTTCAAATTCGAATTAGCATGGAACACGCGCTGTATATGTGTCTCTTTGTATTTTACGTCAGCTTTTTCTTCGTTTATATAAAAAAAACACGCGCAACTGTTCACGTTGTGCAAGGGAAAAATTCCAAAAGTTATATTGATTTATATACAAACGTGGTTTGCAACCGATATACATAGTTCGAAAGAAATCCATATACACGCGTGGGGAACGGTAAGTTTAGTCGCAGACGTCAGAAACCAACGCGCGGCGCGGTATATAGTGAAAGAAAGCGAGCGGAAAGTTTAATATTTCAGTTGTCCCGTAAGTTCCGAATTTGAATACATCAACAGACGAGAGGCTCTCTGCGTATATATATACATACTCAACTTACGCATATTCATGACGCGAGATAAATGAACAGGCTTGGCGAATCGGGTGCAATCTTTTTCCCTGCTACTCTCTCTCTCTCCACTTCTCTTATTAAAAGGAAAACAAGACGGACGAGCGGAATTTCAGGGCGAAGAAGAAGGTGGAGAAGGAGGAGAGATAGAGAGAGAGGAAGCGAGAGCAAAATGCCCCGGAGTCATTAAGAGCCTTTCACGGAGATAGAGAGAGAGAGAGAGTTTCAATTTCATTAAAAACTTCCTATCCGCCCGGGCTATATGATTAATTCATCGAGTTTTCTACCCCCCCCCTCCCACTTCTTCACTGTTTCAGTTGCCCCTCGGCGGTATATATAGCGGCCGAAAAATATGCCCGAGTTCAAGCTCTATCCTTCGCTCATCTCTCTCCGCAGTAATGCCGTCCATACGCTATTAGCGATATTAGCGATCGCGAGCAGAGAAGCTGCTATGATGAAGATGAGAGCACGTGGAGTAAAAATAATACTAATTGCGGATATGTGCACACTATGTTATATAACGTATATTTGGAAGATTGTCGAATGAACAGGAAAATTCTTAGGAAAAATAAACAGAAGAGAGAGAGAGAGACAATTTAGTCGTTGTATAGATGTATATATACACGCAGACACGTCGGCAAAAAAAAGGCATTCTCATTCAGAGGTAGACGTGCGCGTGCGAGGCTATACAATAGGGAACTGTATATATATACACGTTGGGACGAATGAACGCGCTTTTCTCTCTTTTCACGTGCGTATACGTATATATTTATGCGTACGCTCGCGGCAGAGTAGAGGTTTACGAATTTCTATGCTGAGAAACTGTTTGCACCTGTGTGGTATAGTGATAATAATAATAATAACAATAGGTGAAAAGGATCGTTGAGGATAGAAGCAACACTATATAGTGATACGTATACGTAGGTGAGAAATCTGAAGAAAAGCATAGTGAGGATGTTGATCATTGATATAAATATAGATATATATTGTGTGTGTGTATGTATATATAAAAGAGCGGGGTGAATGAGAATAGACGAAGAGAAATCGAGGGTGAAGAAAAGCAGCGCGACACTGCTACGACCGAGAATTCCATCATATCGCCTGCTGGGAATTGGGAAATTTCGAATTTTCTCGCCTCGACTTATTTGTCGCTTGCTTATGTATATATACATATGGATACGTGTATACACGAAGCAGGGAGGGAACGAACGAAGCCACGCGCGCACGCGTGAGTACAAATTGAATTCGCTATTTTATTTAATGTGCCAGGTGTATGTACGCAGCTGCGCATGCTTTTGAAATGTTTCGCGTTCCTTTAAAAGAATTGGAATTCATATACACACACAAGTGTAGATATATATATATATATATATATATATATGAGAAATATGTATTTTTAATGCATCTCTCGTACACGAGCATACGCTTTCACATCGTATATAATACTTTTCAACGCGTGGTGAGATATAATTTAACAACAGAGGAGGGATATGGGGTAGCCGAAGGTCCGCGCATGCTAAGCGAAAATTTACAATTCAGAACCGGCCGCCACGTATAATAATAATAATAATAATAATAACATTAACATAATAACAAGTGGAGATTGGCAGCTTAAGCAAAAACATCGTTTCTCCCCCGTCTCTCTCTCTCTCTCTTTCTCTACCGTGGTTAACTAAAACAGGCAGCGCGTCTATAAAGCATGCGATGTGGATGTATATATTATAATGTATATAGAGGAAAACGGCTCGGAAAATCTCTGAATTATGAAAACGGTGTGTATATAGAACGTGTAACATTTGGTGAATTTGATCGAGAGAGAGAGAGAGAGAGAGAGAGAGAGAGAGAGAGAGAGAGAGAGAGAGAGAGAGAGAGAGAGAGAGAGAGAGAGTAACGTGCAAGCAACCTGGTATTCGAATATAATTTTGCAGCGTCAGCCGCTTTTGTAATCAGGATTTCGGAATTCGTTTGCGATTATGTATATTATATATGTGGTTGCGATATGCGCATAGCGATTGTTGACCTTGCCACAAGAATATATGTTGATTACAAAGGTATGAAGTTAATTTTTCGTCGTTACTTTAAAATTTTCTCACGGGATATTATACAATTTTCATGAAAATTCGGGTATACGTTCCAAGACAATTACTTTCATTCGTTAATTCCCCTTATATATTAAAGCAACAAAAAACAAACAACCTCGTACAAGCGACAAGCGGTTGTAAAAAGTATACGCTATTGCTTCTTCACTCTTCAGTATCTGGTAACGCTAATGGAGAACGAAGGAGGAGTAGGAGGGAGAGAGAGAGAAGAAAATAAGTTATGAAAGGTAAATTATGCGTCGCAGCGAGGCTCGTAAAAATGTAGATAAAGGCTATACGAGAGCGCTATACACAATTTTCATGACTTTTAATTAGTTTCGGTCGCCCGCCGGCTTAACGCGCAAACACGAATCGCAACGCGCGCGCGCTTTTAGACGCCAACCGCCCGCTCGCGCCGTGCTCTAACAGACATTAATTTTATCTTTACGGCTCTTTCATTTTTCTACGGTATAAACTGATAGAGCCGATGGTAGTATATACATATCTTCTATATACTTATCGCACGTAAACCATAGTAGATTATTAAAATGATCATCTACATATACTCCTATAAAATCCTCCCAAAAAAAACACAGGTCGCGTTCCCAAAAATAAAGACACCAACAACAAAAAAAATATCAATTTCCAAGCATACCCCCTATACACAGTATCGTCGAAAGCGCAAAAAAAATCAATAGAACCTTTGGCGATAGTCGTCGTCGTCGCGCGCGCGCGCAAAGGAAAGAGAGTAGACGGCAAAGATAATCAAGGCCGTATATGTGTGTATGTGTGTAAGAGGGAGAGAAAAGAACGTGTTTACCCGGCGCGTTGCGCGCACGCAGCCTCCGAGAGAGAGAAAGAGCAGAGCGGTGTGGCAGCAACACAAAGAGTCTCCGGGCTAGTAGGGTAAAATCAATGCCGGCGGCGGCGGTAGTGGTAGCAGCAGTAGTAGTAGTAGTAGCAGCAACCCTCGAGAGTGTAGGAGTAGGGCGAAGGGCCGCCGCCGCCGCCGCGCCGTCATAGCTGCTCTGCCTCAAGACTTTGAACTTTACCGCGCAGGCGCGTTCAGTGTAAGAGGACGCGTATACGCATATTTATATATATATAGGGATGTTGTTTACGCTCGCGTGGGGTTTGGGATTGTTGACTTGTCGCTATATGTGTATATGTTTTATAAATGTAGTTGGTATCGATGTTTGGGAAAGGAAATTTTGTTTTTTTTTTTGTTACATTTCGATCGTCGGATATTAACATTATTTATCAATATAGTAAAAGAAGAAAACGTGTGATTCACGTGAAAGCGCGCCGAGGAAGTCAGGGAAAATCGCGCGTAATATTCTTTGCAACCTGCTATCGCTATGTACTGCACTGATAAGAAAAGAGCCGAGAATATACATTTTGAAGAGTCTCTTAGATAAAATAAAAAAGAAAAAAATGAACGAAGAAGCGCGCGAGGCTCAAGACACACAAATTGGCGAATGTCTCGATAACATCGAAGAGGGTCACGCGGCTATATAGTTATATACGTATCCTAGAGAAGAGAGAGAGAGAAAAAATTACGAGCAAAAGTGAGAGAGAGAGATACAACCGCAACGACATAAATAAAGGGTGTAGTATAGTAGTAACACAGCGACGCGCAAAACACGAGCGGAATCGCCGGGAGATAAGAGCGAGAAAAATGAAGAAAAAAGAAAGAGTGAGAGAGAGGGAACGGGCCTCGTGCCGACTGTGAAAAGTGGCGAAGAACGCGCGCGGGGTGTGGTGGGAGAGAGAGAGGAAAAAAAATGAACCGAGAGGAAAGAGATATATAGAAAGAAATGTTGTGGAGGCACGCCGAAGAGAAATCGAAGCCAACCGAGTAGCAGCAGCAGCTGGCCTTAACTTTTGACACGCGGCAACATTAATCTCCGCAACACTATATTATGGCTCCATGCGTGCGTATACGTGTTGTGGGTGGAAGAAATAAGAGCCGGGAAAGAATTTGCTTTTGTTTTGTCATCGGATGATGATTCGAGCCTTCGAAACAAATGACGAGGGTGATGAGGAACGGAGGTTCATGGTGGCTGTAGTGTATAGGGATTATATGCGGCTGTACTGGAGTTATAATCGAAGTCCGTTGCACGTTAGTGGATGTATTAATTTTCTATTTTTTTTTCTCTAGGAATTAGAGATAATTAATAGAAAGAATTAGATGAAGGTCTGTGAACTTGATAGTTGAGACGTGAAATTGACAAATATATGGTAGTATTATAAAGAAATAGATAATAATTAATAAAATTATTTGATACAGTATAGTAATAATTAATCAGATATGTTAGGTAGATGTTAAAATAATATACTGAAAACAATAGAATCTGACTTATTTATTAATGATTTCAATCTCGCGTCTTGACTGTTAAGTCACAGGATTTTTTATCAAATCATTATTTCAATCAATGATAACAACCACATTTACCACCATCACTGACAATAAATGCATGTTAATTAACAGACCGTATACCCGAACAACGCGAGGAATTCGTCATTCGACATCCACATATCACATCCGTCTATATATACATACGTATAAACCTATTCATCAAGTCTGCACATCATCGTTCTCTCAGATTCCTCGTGTGTTAATTTACCTCGCTCGCGCGCGCGCGCCTCTTCTCCACGCTTCTAATGAAAGGCGTCTTAACGGGCCTCTTTAATTAAGCCGATGCGCCCTTTTTTTTTGTTAAAGACGCAAGCGTGCGCACAGCCCTTTTTTTACTCCCAAGCTTGTAAATTCAGCCTCTCGGGTTCTTTCGCCTTTTTTAAACCCGCCCTACCGACGTAAATGACGCGAAATTATTCTTCATGCTCTCCGGTGCACTATACCCCCAAGCACGTGACATATGCTGCGATCAAAGAAGAAGAAGGAGGAGGAGGTGGAGGAGAAGAAGAAGAAGAACGTCTGCCGTGAATTAAGAATAATATTTTATGAAATCTTTTACTAATTTCACAGGTAATTTCGTTTGTTCGCGGAACGAAATGATTATACGTATATAAGGGTCCTGGGTTAATAAGTGAGGTGTACGGGCTGAGAATTGTTAAAAAATGTACGTAGTAATAATATGTGAAATATTTAAGTCATTTATTTTAATTAAACATGTTATATGTGCATACTTCATAGTGAATAAATTAATGCATATATATAAAGTATTAGACACTTAAATTTCAAAATCTACATTCACATTTCTATCTCCCATTTATTCTCTATTGATTCCCATCATACTTTCACCACTCAATTATTCAACGCGCAACCAAACTTCCAATATAATTCACTTCATCTCGTAAACCTTCCCAACTAAAACACAATAACCCACGCGTCCACTCCTCAACCACCATCTACATCTATATACACATACACCATCAGATCAATCCCGAGTCTCCGTAAAATATACGCACTCTATATAACGGTTGGCGCCCAAAAACTTATCCCGTAAATTATTTCTCTCTCGGCCGCACTCTCAGTCTATACGCGATATAGACTCTCCCGAGCGCTCGCCCGTTCACTCCATTCTAACCTCTCCTTCTCTCACTCTCTAGGGGGTTGCTGCTATCTCCCTTCCTTACGTATATACCGGGGTCACCTGGTACATGCGCAACGCTGTACTCGAGAGGCTCTCCTCCCGCACCTGTCGCGAGAGAGTGTAGAGGGCATAATGGAAAGAGAAGCTCACGCGCGCGCGCTGCCTGTAGATAAACACCGTTTTCGCGATGTGTATATAGTGCTACATGCACGTGTGTGTGTGTATAGGAGAGAGAGAGAGAGAGAGAAGAGGGTATCGATTTTGCCTTGTCAACCGCAACATCGCAGCGCGCGCGTCGTTGCTCTTCAGCGGGGCGCTTGTTTATATGCGCGCGCGGCCCCTTCTCTCGTCGTCTTCTTTATCCTCTCTTTTCGTCGATCGCTCGTTCCACGTCGACTCTATATACCTGCCCGCAGCACTTGCGTGCTTGCTTGCTCATCTGTTTATATGCAAGCTCAACTCTTTTCTGCGTGTGTGTATACTCTTTATAGTGTTGTTGCGGGGGGTTTGGTTCAGAGACAAATTTAATGTATATAGGTTTATGTTGAAATAGTTGTGCATGTGTGGTCCAGTCTCTGGAAAAGTCGGAAAATGGATTTCCTTTCAATTCTGAGAAAAGGTTCTGATATACTTATACCGAATATCTTTAAATTTTTTTAGATTTCTTTGACACATACTTTTGAATGTATGAGGTAAAAAATGAATTTTCATGATTTTTTGTCAGTTTTGATTAATTTATACATATATATTCCACATTTTTATACAGGTTTGACAGAAATATAGCTTAATTCTACGGAAAATTACAAGAAGAAAAGTATATTTTATATTTCAAAGTTTTAGCTAGAAATGAATCAAAATGCTGAATTTCAAGATAAAATTCATCCCAAATTTTTGGTAGAGAAATTGTCGTCTCCTTAATGTTTTGGTAGAGAAATCTCGGATCAGATGTTTAATTTTATAAATTTATATTTCTTTTGCATATATATAAGTGAAAGCATATACGAAAGGCTTTTATTAAATAACTGAGAAAATTTCCAAAAACTGTTCTAATGTCTATCGTGACGAAAATGTTTCCCTGAGGAGTTATAAATTAATCAGAATCGTCAAAAATGCAAAAAATCGCATCAAAACTCATTTTTAACTTCCGACATATCCAAAAGTATCGGTTAAAAAATCTGAAAAAAATTAAGAGATATCCAGAATAAGTATATTAAATTAATTTTTCGGCCTCGCGATTAGACAGAACCTCAGCCATATATTATATTCAGTTCTGAAAAATCGCAGGGAAAGAAATTGACCTCTCATTACCGAGCGAGTACGAGCACTGGACGGGAGGGTAGGGGTAGGGATCGAGCAAAGAAAAACGTAATTAAAGTTGATCAAATAACGTGGAAAGCGTACATACACATTCGCTGGCGTCCGGTCGAGCGAGTAGTAGTGAGCAAAAGAGTATAGAAGAGGGTGAGGAGGAACCGGGACTTCATCTACTTAAGCTTAACGAAGTTTCGAGTGAAATTGAAAAAGTTATCTGGATTGCGTCGTATATAGTCGCGCTCTGCTCGCCGATCAAAGAGCGAATTATTTAAAAAAAAAAGAAAAAGAAAATCCTTCGTCCCCCTCCGTATATATCACCCCCCCCCCTCTCTCTCTCCTTCCTCGTCGTCTTCGTCAAAGAGGCAAGCAGGTAGGTAGCAGTATAGGTAGGAGGAGAACTACTACTTGGGAAAAAGAGTAATTATAAGATTCGAATTTCATCAACGAATATATATACACATACACGAAGCTGCTGATGCCGGAGGGATATGATGGAAGAAACGTTAAGTAAACGTAGTCCTGGCGACGCGTTTTGCAAGATTTAAGGCGCTGGATCGTACACGTACACGCGGCCTCGACCCAGAGCAAAAGAGGGTAAAAAAAAAAAGAAGAAGAAGGAAGGAAGGAAGGAGGGAAGGAAGTGTAACTGAATGAGAGTTGCCGGAGGAGTGTATATACGTGTGTGTGTATGTAGGCCCCACTTGGCCGCCTCGCTCGAAATTGTCTGAAGGGTAATTAGGGGAGCGATGCATCGCCTGCGGGCTTAATTATGAGGGAGGAGAAGAAGAAGAAGAAGAGAGAAGATAAAATAAAAAGAGAGAGATCCTCGAGGAGGTGAACTACGTATTGTCGTCGTTTCTTTTTATCTTCTTTGACTACGCAGTACGTATGATACTATATATCCATCGTGGAATTAGTACAACCCAAGGTAAAGTTCATCCTATTGTCAACGTTAGAGTGGCTTGAGCGATCGAATTTGTCGTGGAGATATACATATATGTAACACGTGCACGTGGTTGCAGATTTTTCGGCCATGAAAGTCGCCGGCCTCCCAAAGCTGCGGCACGCATTTATAAATCACGAGTGTATTGAAGTAGCTGTTGGAGTATAGCGTTTTTGTAAGGGTGCTTTAAGTTATAAAATGTATGTGTTGTAGAGTGAGAGAGGGTAAAAAGAAAGCAAAAAGAAGTCGAGTGTCTATGGGAGGGAAAAAAGTGTGCATTTGTGTATATGGATATTATAATGTAAAGAGGAATACAGGAGGTAAGAAGTGGCAAGGAGAACAAGACGCGAGATTACGGGTTGAAGATTCTTTCGCGTATAGAAGAGAGTCGAATTGTAGAAAAGAAACGACGAAATGCTGCAACTTGCCATCTACCACTGTTATAATTTGGAATTTTAAAAAAGGTTTTTGTATCTGAGGATTTGTTATTCATTTTACGTTTTTTTTCGTTGCTTTATTTTCACATATTTTGGTAAAAACAAAGGAAAAGCCGTGATTAAGCAACGGTACCATTTTTATAGAAAGTAAATAGGCCAAGTCTAAGAGAAAATGTCAATTACGATACTTCACACAACAAGACCTCGTAATATAGTGTTATGATTAAAAAGTGTACACCGCAAATACTACAATTCCGACTCTCTCTCTCTCTCACGCGCGTGCATCGTCGTCGATAATATTGACGCTGCAGTGATTTTCCGCCGTATAAACGAGGCGAAAGTATAGCAGAGGCGAAGAGAGAGAGAGAGAGAGAAGAGAGTCAAGAGGAGATATAGCATCTGCCTGTATGTGTATGCGCACGACGCTACGAAAATATCAAATATTAGCTTCGACTCTCGCTGTGTATATGTATGTACATACAATAGACAGTTGCTGGCAGGGATTTGAAATATAAAAAGAAAAAAAAACACATACATACACCGTTAAAAAGAAAACAAATAAGATCGGAACACTGACTTTATATATTTTTCACGTATAAGAATTAGTTTAAGTTAGTACAGACCGAACCACAGTTGGGTATATAAACCGTGAATAAACAATGATAATGATATCAGAGAAAGGCAAGTAGCTTTTCTCACTTTTTACAGCTTTCTAAAAGTCCAATCCTCTGGAAAAAAAATGAAACGAAGAACGAAGGCCCCTCGTGGGTCCTGGCCGTTGTAAAGTTGTTAAGTGTCGCTGGCATAAAAATGCGTATACTCCTTGGCTAATTTCATCCGGCTTATAAAAAATTCACAACCATGTCTGGACAATGTATAGCGAAAAAAATTACATTTCCGCAGCGGGGAAAACTTTTAATGTGGTCCAGGGGTTTCTTCTTCTGTGCTTTTTTACTTTATTAACGTATCTCTATATACATTTTATCAATAGTTACTAGCATTGGTATATACAGCAAGTATATTATGATACACTTTATACTTGAAAATGCACGTGTGTGTATATATATATACACAGTTGGAAGGAAATCTGTGCGAAAATTCTCATTTACACGCGCGAGCTTCCACTCTCTTCTTTGTATATATTTGACCGAAGCAAATCCTTCGCTCCTTGCCGGAGTAGTTTGCCCAAAGACGCGCGAGTTACTTCCAGGCGACGAGTCAAATGGGACGTTAAACGGCCGCCGCGGTAGCAGTGCTGATGGAACCTCTCGTCGTGGAAAATCCCTTTGGCCGAGTGATTCAGAGAGAGATTTCACTTGGTGGTTTGTTTTCATTCAACGATCGAATCGACGAGAAACAACGTGAGTGACTTTTCAGCCGTTCGCGTGCGTACGCGTGTGTATATATATATATATATATATATATATATATATAGATAGATACTATCAATATTTCTCTATGTCTTGTTTGTGCACCTCTTCTCTGTTGGGGTTTTCCCGGAAGTGTAAAAACATTTCTAGCTCGGGACGTATAAATATGCCGTAAATTATTTTCTATGTTTAGTAGCGAGAGAGGGAATAACGTATCGAACTGTTACATGTTGATATACAAGCAAACATTGTTGTTTAATCGAGCAAATGGATAATCTAATTGATTCGTTGTGGATAGGATTATTGATTATAGAAAAGCTCGGGAAAATATCTATATACAAACGTGTGCGCGTCGCATTTCGAATGGTTATCAAATTAATTTGCACGCGCTCGCGTCCCCGCCCCCCAGTTGTATATTAATTCTATTATATTATATACATTATATCAGAACGCATAAAGCGCATTGTGCGTTATTAATGTTCGGAAATTATATATAATATATATGAATATTTCAGGGCGCTACACTACGCACATGCGGTCACAGGCTGTTACGAGTATTAGGCGTGGGTTCCTAATTCATTGTCATATTCGATGCTACGTATGTATATATACCATGTACTTTCCAATTACATATATTACGACGTGGGTTTAGTTGTGAGTTATATGCAGTGTAGTGGTCGTGCGAAAAAGCAAATTTCGCGATCAATCCATTGGGAATTTTTAGTGTAGAATAGAGCGAATATTTCAGCGTCTCGAGCAAATGCTACGGAAAATCATCCAATATATCCATTATCGGCGAAGTAGAAGAAGAAGCAGAAGAACGAAGAATGAATCATCCTTTTTGTATACACCGTGCGCCACTCTCCCTTATAGTAAAAGCTCGACGACGTCGCCATATATATATATATATATATATATATATATATATATATACATACCCACATATAACCACGACTTTCGGCACGATCTCAGCACAGTCGAGTGGGAAAGTATGCTCCGCGTCGTCGCTTTTTTTTTCTTCCTTGCTTGCACTCCCGTTCTTCTTCTTCTTCTCCTTCTTCCCTTAGCAGTGCCGCACGGCGGAAACATTAGCCGGTGGCGCGATAAGAAAAGGCGAGAGAGAGAGAGAGAGAGCTACTACTGCCAAGACGAAGGAGCAACAATTCCGGCGAACGCGAGCCAAGTGGATCAGCAAGACATAGACGTGTATACGTGCGCGCACGTGCGCTCGCATGAAATTCAAGGCGACTCGCTGTGTAATGCTAAGCTTGTTTTCCAGAGTCAGATAGAGGAAATCGCCTTTTCGAATATATAAGATAACCTTTTTTAACTCTTGAGAGTTGAGGAGAAACGGTTATGTTGAGGGGGTGGAGGTTATCATTGGTGAGTGTATTGCATGCTTGCTGTTAACGATGTACTGAGGATTACAATTTCACGTGTGTATATATATGGGATTCTGCGGAAAGTTTCCCCTAAAGTGGAGGCACACTTCTGACATAATTATATCTCTTTATTACAGAAGAGATGAGAAAAATTTGAGACCAAAGCAAATGGACCCGCGATATTCTATTATCGTCATATCAAATTTTCTTATGGGAATTTAACATAGGAAAACTGGCCGAAAAATAGTTACAAATCATTAACCAATATTAAGATATTAAAAAATGCTCACGAATTTTTTTGCAAAATAGTAAATCAAATAGAAGTGTAGAGATTTAATTTAAGCTTAAGATGGTTGTAATCGGACAATTCTGTGCAACATTGCCCCTGGTAGAAATTTGTCTATTAAAAATAGGGCAAAATCTCAGTAAATGGCCAAAAGAAATGACTAATTATTAGCTTTCTGTGAAACGATTTTTCTGATATTATTCGTCCATTTAATAGATTGGGAGTAACATAACCTAAGTTTCATTGTTTTTACTACCACTTTAAGAGCAACTTTCCATAAAATTTCACATATAAATATACGTGTATATACCTACACATAACTTTCCATTTGAGAATTAGTATACCTCGGTACGTCTCTCAATTCAGAACAGCATCTGCATCCACACTAACAGCATCACCCATCAACCGTTCATTTATCTCATCTTCCATAAACTATATTACACTCCCCCCCAAAAAAAACTACACTCACCTATATTCACACTTCATATCTCTCTCTCCCTCTCTCTTTCTCTTCACTATACCGCAATGATTTACCGACCCAGAGCAAACCACTCGGCAAAGAATTTTATCTGCTAATGGCATCGCGTGCAGCCTATATACACACACGTACACGCGTATACGCGAGCTTCGAAAAGGCGTTCGTCGCATAGTACATAGCATACGCTTCGTCGTCGGCGTTCCCCTTTTCGCCCCCTTTGAGGTGTTCTCTCTCACTCTCTCTCTCTCACTCGCACACACACGCGCTCGCGCGCGCGCGACTGGCTAATAAGGTCAGGGTTGTGCCGATAATGCAGCCGCGTATATCGGAAATTACCGGAGCGCGCGTTCGCTCGCGTACAGTAGCAACGCGCGGTTAATAAGGCTCGCTGCTGTTGGTTATAGTAGTAGTAGAAGTAGTAGTAGTGTGCGAGGGGACCCCTATACATTGACGAAGTCACTATACAGGCCGCAGCTGTTACTGCTGCTGCTGCTGCTGCTGCTGCTATGGCGTTTCGACCTGTCGAGCTTTGAGTTGCCACGTGTCTGTGTATATATGTATGTGTGAAGAGTGGGTACTTAATTACTAGGGTATTGTGATTTTTTCTTGTTTTCTGATAATGCAGTTATTATATGATATATGTGTACGGTTTAATAGTACACGATGTAGTACTATTAAATATAGTATACGCATATTTATACGCACGCGTCGATGTGTGGATGGAGCTCGCGTGCGAGGCATAACCGAGTGGCCGATTGTTTACTAACATAGAAAAGGTATACGTATAACAGGATATACACGTATGACGATGTCACGTGTAACTATACGTTATATACATAGTGCGATTAATCAGAGTATATGTCGTTGGATCCAAATAGACAGGCACCGATTGGAAAATATGTTAACTTAGAAGTCGCTATTTATATTGGCAATTATCCATCAAGAATTTAATAGCACAGTAATGGTAATGAAAAATAAAAGAGTGATTGATTATTGTGGAAATTTTTAAGACATTTCTTAAGTTATATAAAAAAAATTAATAAACCAAAACAAAAAACATCATTGCTCGAGGTTACGCGATTTATTAACTGACCGCATGCAGATAACATCTTTTCCAATCAGCTTCAAAGGTAACACCTTTATTAACCGACATTTGAGTTAACGTCTATTTACTCTAAAATCGCCGATATATACACGCATTCGTCATGGTTCGCTAAGCTACCCATTTTCTATACACACACACTGCAATTGCAACACGTGAAATTTTTCAATTATTCTAGTAATTTGGCCACATCAACCCAAAATACAAATTTTTCCCATAGAAATATATAATAATTTTTACTGTTTTTCTGGTAAGTTTTACCATGTTTCAATCGAAAATATTGTACTTTACGTTGATATTGCCAAATTACAACAAAACATGGTAATTTTTTCTTAAATTTTTCTATCAGTGTAGGTATGAAACCGACGACAAGGCTGCCGTATACTATAATACATCCCACATCGTCGACAACAACATCAGCAGCAGCAGCAGTACCAACATAGCCCTACACTGTCACTATACTCTACGCGTCTCCGCAGGTATATACCTATATATAGCCAACGAGCGCAAAGATACACACAGCCGCGTATATATATATATATATATATAGATAATAGAAAGCAGTATACCATCACGCATAGAGCATGGGACATACACACACACTGCTGGAAAATTACGTTGCGGAGACACGGGGATTCGAAGTGGACGTACGTACGCTCGCTCGCGAGTGAGAGCAACCAAATGCAAAATGCAACAGGATTTGCATACGCGAAACCGATGCTACTATACTGCTGCAGTCTGCGACCGAAATAATTTGCAAGCCTGATGAGACGCGAGTAGAGTGAGTGAGTGAGTGAGTGAGTGATCGAGCGGTAAAAGAATCTCTCTATCCTGTGACGAATCGCTAGGAAAATTGACTTTTTTTTTTGTAAAAGGGGGTATAGTGGAGGTAGTATATGTATTCAAATCGGGTTCTTTGTACGATTAGGTATACGCGGTCATTGCTGGTACTCTTTCTTTTTCACGTATAGGTTTAGGTATATAAAAGGGACCGCGTGTGTAATAATGTGTAACGACAGTCTGGTAATCGAATGGGTATATTACTTGTGCGTGAAGAAAACTTTTATAAATGTAAATAAATACTATATACGCAATGGAGTACGGCGAGCGTTATATTGAAATGTATCGGACTATAATTAAAGGAAAAAGTTTACTTTTAAAACGTAGCGTAAACGTATATGTGTATACATATATTATATAAAACAACAACAGCAACTCGCATCGTTTCTCATACACTGACGTATATGTTTATTAATCAGGTTATCTTTTTGTTTTCATTTTTATTAGTCTCATGCTCTCTCTCTCTCTCTCTGACTCACTCGTGTGTCATCGATATCTTCATCCATTTATGCATGCCGCTAAATGTAATATATTATGTGAAAAATGTATAGGCAGATACATGCTACGTGTATGTGTGTATGTGTATGTATTTGTATATTGATTATTGAGTAAGGTAATTGCACCCATAATTTATTGTCGATTTAAATATAAAGCGTACAGAACGCTTGCACGGATCGACAAAATACAATCTATGGTTAGCTTTAACAAAAGTAAACAAATAATATCAAAAGTAATCTATATTACATATATATATACACACACACACATCAATGTACAAAGGCTTCAAAGACATCTAATTTCTCTTTTTTCTCTTTCTCTCTCTTTCGATTTCAATTGCCGCTCTGTCCGGTTGCGGCTAACGTTAGTACACAATTTGCTTTCTCTCTCTCTATCTCTCCTCATCCCGATAATTCTTCTATCCACTCTCTCTCTCTCTCTCTTTTTCCATCCGATTTGCCCTAAATTCGCATCCGTGTCCCACCCTCGCGCACATACACATCCTCCCTCTCTCTCTCTCTCTCTCTTTCTGTGCCATTGTTTATCTCAATTTTCTTCCGTCTATTTCAACCGTGTTTGTCTCCCTTCCCTTTCTCTCTCTCTCTCTTTCTCTCTCTCTCTCTCTCTCTCTCTCTTTCTCTCTCTCTTTCTCTCTCTTTCTCTCTCTTTCTCCCCTCCCGCAATGGCTCTGTTTATTTTCCCGTTCCTGTTCGACTCTAAACATCTCCCTGTTTATATTACCGCCCTAGTATAATCGTCTACCCTCTCTCTCTCTCTCTCCCATTTTTTTTCTTCTTTACTTGCTCGCGTTGTATTATTGATTTCTCTTCTCTCGCGTTCAGCTTCGCTCTTCCTTTTTTTCTCTCTCTCTCTCTCCTCGCTGCCGCTTTTTTCGCGCCTTTTTTCTTTTTGCCTTCGACGTTCGTGATGCGCGCACGGCTGCGTGGCGCGGTAGTAACGCAGCGACAGCGCGCGCGTGCGTGTACGTATAGTGTACACAGCTTCCTTGTACCCGAGGGTGAACCAATATACTTTCCCCCTCCCCTCTCCCACGCGTATACGAGAAAGCACGTATACGTATATATATATATATACGTATTGTAATATACGATTACATAATACGATTTATGTATTAAATGTACCTTAATTTCTTCTTTAACTTATTCTTTTATGTGCTTAGCTTTCGCATCATTCATTCTGGCGCAAAATATTTTTTCTCCTTTCTTTTTCAACGTACAGAAATCTTTCTATCGAAATCACTATTTTATACGGTAAAGTCTGTGTTCTCAAATATTCCTTTTCTTATCTATTCTCGAAATTTCTATACGAAATCACTTTTATTTTAATTTTATTGCTGTTATGTAAATATTGCTTGTCACTAATTTTGTTATACGTAATTTTATAATTATATATGTATAATACTTTTCTTTACAAATATCTAAATATCAAATAAAAAAAAAAAACAACCGACCTCATCCCTACCAACAAAAAAAATCCTCACCACGACTCTACTCATCCATATCCCACCAAACCATTATACAATGTAACTGAATGAGAGAGAGAGAGACAGAGAGAGCATACCCAACCCCCATCCCCCATTTATAATTTCGCCTTTCCCTCGAAACCACTGCATAATTCGCGCACGCACGAGATCTCGCCGTTTATTAGCGGCCGCGGGCCTCCATTATTCACATTGCAGTCACGCGTAGTGGGGACGCGACCGTTTGCCTGGCTGTTCGTGGTCATCGGCCGGCTGCTGCTGCTCCTGCTTCATCCCTTCCTCCTCTCTCTCTCTCTCTCTCTCTCTCTCTCTCTCTCTCTCTCTCTCACTCGTGCTATATACTGAATTCTCGCGTCACGTCGATATATTACGTGCCTGGGTGTATGGTATACGCAATTCTGCATCGACGTCGTCGTATAGTGGTTGTCGTCGTTTTACTGCGTTTATTAAAGACGTAGGGTGTAGTGAAAAATTTAAGGGTTCTGTGAACGAGGAAAAAAGGTAGTAGCAGCAATTTGCGCGTGAAAATTCCTATAGTGTTTACTGTATAGTGTGAAAGTGAGGAGGGTACACAAACCGCGCTATTTTGCAATCGCTAGTCGCGGAGATTCTTTACGTTCCATTGTATATACCAGGTTGTATTCTGGTTCGTTCGTTTCGGACTGTAGAGTTATTAGCTCTAAGGAGATAATATGTGTGTTCTCTCTCTGCTATTGAATTAATTTGATAATTTTCTACAGATCCCACACCGACCGGCTAAATAATTAATTAAGTGTACATACGTGGCTCTCGGAATTATACATAAATGTATTAACTACTCTCTTTTTACGATTAATGCAACATTAGGTTAAAGTTCGCCTTAATCGACATCGTTTATCGAAAAATCAGCTTAGATATATAACCTATCCGTGAAAAGCGACGACGGTGTGAAATCTCTAATCTCTCTCTCTCTCTCTCTTGCATGGCGTATACCACCATCCACATACGCGCATACCTTCAGCTCCCATTCTCACGCGCAATTTGCCGCGAATAATTTAGCGATGCGCGTGTGCGGCATTTCCCGTACGCCTATACTACCACTATACTACTACTACTACTACTACTGCTACATAGGGGCGAGCTTACGCGTGTCCCTCTCTCTCTCTTTTGCCGGGGCGAAACTTTTATTGCCATAATGCCCCGGCGTTATTGAATTTTTCAGACGAGGCTATTACGACAGAAGGGGGAGAAAGAGAGAGAGAGATGCTGTTGCCGACAACGACAACGACGACGAGGACGAGGAAGAGGAGAAATCCAATATAACAGGCCATTCCGCAGCGATATTTAAGAGGAACGAGACACGCGCGCGTGTAGAAGGCCGGCATATTTCGGATGTATTTATTAAAGTTTGATTGACTGCCCGTATATTTATGGGTAAAGTTTTGTGGACAATGTGTGTGTGTGTGTGTGTGAGTGATCGATAATGTAGAAAAGTAGTAGTAGTGGTGGTAGGCTTGAGAATTCTTTTTTTTTTATACCCCTCTATCGATATATTTCAAGCCTGTGAAGCGACTTCGGCAACTCTATGTACAATCGGACAATCGACAGTATAATACCTAGAAGGGATATATACATATATATATATATATATCTCGAAAAGTTCGCTTCATATATAATAATAATAATAATAAGCCGCTGGAAATGTTGGCGTTATTAGCCTGACTGACGTCTCGCCGGACGTAAATGAATTGATGCGCACGAGTTAACGGAATCTTTTCTCTTATTGGCAGTTTTTTTTTATGTGTATTATTATTATTACTTTTAGTTGAGATATATCGTTTTACAAATTTAAAGATAAAGAAAATCTCAACTTTATTCGTTCACGTGTATTCATTATACGATTGTCAATCACACTTTACGTCGAGTCTATACGACCGAACGCAAAATAATGACCCATTGGGCGCTGTGGCATCGACGACGAAGAGAAAAAGATATTCTTATCTGCTTTCCCCTCGCGTATATATCCATCCTATATATATAATGGTTCCAAAAAGGGGCAAGTTAAGAGCGATAAAGAAGGGACGAAGCGAACGCGCGTGTGTGTCTGCTCGATTTATTCTCATATGGGCTGTGCGCCGTTCGCGTTGCTCGATATATGGACACGAGGAGAGTGAAGAGATTGTTTTTCACGGAATACTTGTATGTATATATGTTGGAAGACGATTTGCTAATATATGTATGTGTCTGAGAAAAGAAAGTGGTCAGTTAATTTTTATGGTAATTGGGTGGTTGGTTGGGTTGGGAGTGGTTAATGGAATGTGTAAAGTTTACAGTATTAATTAAAAAGTAATTGTACACGATGAACGTGGGTGTAAAGAAAAATATGTAAAATTATTGACTAGCCTGATCAAGTCGTCTGTCCTAACTCGAATGTTACTACTTATGTGTATTTAGAATAGAGACGATTAATCATTTCAATTGAAATAATAATTTTTTTGTTTAATTTTCATTTTTGTATATTTTGAGCAAGAAAATGAATCTTATATATGAAATTTCAGAGCAATACATTACAGACAAAAACATATAACCTTTTTCCTCAACTAATACTAAATGACAGACAACGCACATTTCCGTACCGTATATAATTACGACTATTTTCGTACCCAAACAACAACGCGATCATAATTTCCGGAACGATTCTAACCAAGCATAAAAAAACAAAATCCAAAGCTATGAATCCAGGAACAAGGCTACCACCTTTATACTACGCTCGACTGTCGCTCTCCACCCGTGATCCTTGGATCATTCAGTCTGAAATATTCAAGAGTCCATCTCTCAGTATCCACCTCTCGATATTCATGCCACACGACGACGCGATTGCGTCCGCAACCGAAAAGTCGCAGAGTCGACGCACGAGATGGCAACGCCAGGCATAGAGAAAGAGAGAGACTCGAACGCGCAATATCGATTTCTTTGGTAGGGGGAGGCGCATCGTGAACGAAGGGGGACAACAAAGTTTTCCCTCTCCCTCTCTGTCGCTCGCTCGGATTGTTGCGATTTATTATCGGAGAGAGAGGGAGAGGGAAGAACGGAGATGCAATCTTGACGCTCGTCGATGCGAATTGAATTTATTCGCGGCGTATAACGTACATGAGCGGTGGGAAGACGTTGGGTACGAGGATTATATGTATGTATGTATATAGATGCTGGGATAAGCTGGTGAGGATTCGCGAAGGCGGTTGGGCTACACGAAATTAGAAAAGAATGGGATTAGCATGAGTGCTGGAATGGTCTCGATGTTAATCGATTTTTTTTCTTTATCTTCTTCTTCTTCTTCTCTTTGTATTTTTGTACTGTACGTATCTGTATATACATATATTTTACCAAGCTAATAATTACTTGTAACGTAGTAGCATACACACGTACTTGGAAAATGTAGGATATAAGAATATGCGACGTTTGGCTTTTCATCGATATAATTTATTTTATATATATATATATATATATAATACGCCTCGTTTCATCCGCTCGACGATAAGATATCTGCACGTTATATTGATGGCAATGAGAAATTGATAAATAATAAACCTTTGTCGCTGTATTTTACGAAAATCCACCAACCGGCCATTATTGATAAACCGCGTCGTTAACCTTATATATACGCGATCAACGCGTTTATCAGCCTCTTTTTTTTCTCTCTCTTCTTCCTTTAACACCCGTCCGAGCGCGATTTTTTTTATTCTACTTCATTTTCATACATATACACGATATGCCGCAAAATCAACCGACCGTGACATTTTAATTGTGGAAACAACTCTGTGACTCATCCTCGCAATATCTCCGTGAAATCGCGATATAATTTTGATTTAAAAAAAAAAACGCTGGAAAGAATCCGTTTATTATTATAACAGCAGTCAAGCTCGCGAATTTTCATCATCAGTCGGTTGAAATCAGATGATTATTTTCTCTGATACACTGGACGATTAAGGACAACAAAAAAAAAACAAGGTTACAAAGTATTACGCGCACGGAACCAAAGCGATAAACGTGTGTATATATTTTAAATCCATTATATTCTCTCAATTGTTTGCCTGCGTTAATCCCTTTACTCGTTGCATCTAGGCCTACCCACACATACACACATACATACATACACGCACACCAATAAAGATATATACTTCCCGATATTACTTTATAACATTAGCTCTTCGGACGGACCCTATTGAAAAAGTTTATTATGCGCGATGTGCGCAGCGCCGATTATCGCCGCGCGATACTCGACGAGTGCAAAAATGTTTTTCCGCTCCATTAATAAAAGGCCCGCCCATATCCTCCTACAAACGCGAGAGAAAGAGAGAGAGAGAGTTTATCGGGCAAATAATAATAATAATAATAAGCGCTTTTGTGCGAAGCGAGGTTTGCATCTGCTTCTGGCGTTTCGATTTATAGCCGCGCGTACAGTCGCGCGCAGGAAATCCCCGCGAAATACCTTAATTTTCCCATCTCGTTAGGTAATTCTTTTGTGCGCGTTGTTTATATGTATATGTATATATATATGTCGATGGTTTTTGCTTAATTCTATGTTCACTGACGAACGAGGTATTTGTATTAATATGGGGTTGGGTATGGGAAGAACTAATTTTTATTGAAATTCGAATTGTTATGTGGGTATATGTGTATGCACTGCGGTGGAAGCCCTGATGATAAAAAGACTTTTATAGGCCATTTACTGGTTATTCGGTAGATTTAGAATTGTATAGGATTTATTTAGTCCTTTGTTCACGCATAAAAAATAATTATTGCATACTAAGAAATTGACATGTAATTGGATAGATGTAATTAATTACAAAACTTTTTCGAAATTTTTTTGACTGATAATTTGACAGAATATTAATTTATCCATAAGTCAGAAACCTCATCTACTGCATTTTCATTTTATTAAAAACAACAAAAACAAAATCTGACGTGCTTGTAACAAGTTTTTTAATAAATGGTAAAATTGTATACTTAACAAAATGAATGTAAAAGTATTTATTCCAACCTCAATAAAAATGTATAATTCCAACTCGAAGAGTTTGTCCAAGATCCGAAATGCGAAGGTAATTTTGTACTTCAAATGAAAGTTCGAAATAAAAGTATGGCAAAGTGTTTGAAAATTTACATAGTACCAAAATGCGGGTTGCCGGGGAATTCAAACGTCGAATGCCGGCATTTAAACTTTCATCAAATTCAAAAGGCCTTCCTGGCAATTACAGCTTTTAAAGGCCTACAAAATTCCAGTATGTCTCTGGAAGTTTAATTTGAAATTTAAATTCAACCGGAGAGATATTATTCACTGCCATACGTTTTTCATTTCCGTTCTACTCTATATATATGTATATATCCTGACAAATATTTGCAATCTATTTTAATTACATTGTTGTCGTGTTATTAAATAACATATATAACAGCTCGTAAACAATTGACAACATTTTTAATTGCACGTTATTAATTCACTCGCAGCGTCGCGAATACTTTAAAATAATCTCAACGTTCGCCATTATTAAATATATAAAAATAATAATTACTTATATATTTACAAACACCCGAAATTGTTTAATATTAATTAAATCCCTTAAAATAATGAAATATTCGAGAACATTAATTATTGCATATATGTTTCGGGTAAATTAGATGCTATCCTACTCTCTAAGCCTACACAAAACTATCAAAGTAAACAACTACCCGGTAAATTTATACCTCATCCTCCGTCCTCTCGAGCGGCTATCTCGAAATCATTAGCGTGCGCGCTTGCTCATAAATTACGACTAGGTGGCCGAAAATTCACTGCACGAAATCTCTCTACTCGGGGAAAAATCACTTGATAACCCGATAAGATGCTCGTTAAACGACGAGCCATTTTACGACGCGGCCTAACGAAAGCAGCAGCAGCAGCAGCAGCAGTGTTGTAAAGCTCGTTTACACCAGGACACGAAGAGGTACAACGGTGTAGAGGTAATGACCGCCTGTGATGTTATTCTGTATAGTACGTGGTTTGACGAAAATATCGGTATATATAAAAGATTTCAGAGAGTGAGAGAAAAAAAAAACAAGTAAATTTGCTCAAATAACGTAATTGAAATTACAATCGTATTCGTTGTCCCTGAAAATATATTCATTTCCAGTTAACGCACGTGTTATATATTTGGCATGAATAAATTATTTCTCGCGTATACATATGTATATTTATATCGATAATTATCGTAACGAAGTGAAAGTTAATTCGGCTGGCAAATATTTATTTCAATCGAAAGCGCATACCCGTGCGAATCATTCACAAGAATTGATGAATTTTTATCGCACATTTTAAACTATATATACATATATATATATATATATATATATAAGGTTCTCGGCGCTCTGTTCAATAATTGCATACCTTGTAAAAGTTAACGAGACAAAACGAAACTCTATTAATAAATGCAGTTTGCAGCTGGGAACGACGCATCACAACGCCGCACACGTAGTATATATATGCTCGCGACTTCAATTTACAACAACGCCAAGTCCTCCCTCTCTATATACCGAAACAATAAACAGAGTGCAAAATTAAACGTTCTACAAACCACTCAGCGAGAAATAAAAAAGGAAAACGAATGAACGAAACAAAACAACAAAAAAAAAAGCTGCGCACACCACGGTGGATAAAAAGAAATTGATTTTCACGATTCCTCCACACTCCACTTTATTTTCATTTAATTTTCACGTATACGCTCACGCGCGCGCTTGCATTTATCACCGGAAAACGTATAACACGCGAGCGAACGCACGCGACAATATAACCAGGCGCTGTATAGAAGCGCCAGAAAAACTCTCTTCTCTCTCTCTCTTTCTCGCCAATTACATAAAAAGTGAGCAACGGATCCTTATCACGCGCTTTCAATTAAAATTGCGTTTACGAGCGCTCACGTCGAGGAAGGAACGGACGACGACGACGACGACGACGAGGTTTTCACCCACACACTCTACTTCGCTTTGTCCCGTAAAATCTTTTAATCGCTCGGCAACGTCGCTCTCTCTCTCTCTCTCTCTCTGTTACTCGTAGTGCGAGCACTGTTAAGCGAGCGAGTACGTGGATGAGATAGGAGAGAGTTTTAATGAAAAGTTTAATCGATTGGGAACCGGAAAAAAGTCGTTTGTACAGTGAGCCTAGAAGATTCGAAATGTGGTTATATTGCTCTATGGCTATCGTGGGTAAATCAAGGAGTATTAGTATAGCAAGCTTACGCGAATCGTTATAAAAAAGGTATATTGGATCACTGAAAAAACACGCGGTATAATATTATTTGTAGTATTCTCTTAAGTAAATTTTATTTAATGGATATTGTATATATCCAAGGCCAGTTAAAATATGTATGAAAGTATTAACACGTATGTATACACGAATAATATGTACACACACAGACACTACGCCGGGTGGATTAAAAATTTAAACCGGGATTAAATTTTATTTTCTTCTCTCTCTCTAAAGTCTAGTTTATTATTTATGAAATTATATAATCGAGAATGAATAAATACGAGTATTATGCGTTAATATTGAATTAACGCGTATATTCAATCATAAAACCTGCTGGTTATTTAAATAAATATTTCCCAATAAATGGTCCTCCTGTAGTTTATAAATCGAGAATGCAATAACTATTAACATCTCTATATATGTACTAATTATATCGAGATTTTACGCCCGTAAATAGCTTTGAAAATAAAAATAAATAATTTGTTTACTCGTACAGCACATAAACATCAAGCCAACCTAGCCAGCTATTTACAGAAGTCTCTCGTTCTCGCTCTCTCTTGGGCTTTTAAATCAAAACTTTCGGCCGCAACTTTTTAAAAATAATCACCACCACCGGTCCCGGATTTGCTCGCCAAAAAGCTCGAGATTTATTAGAAATCATACTTTTGCTCTCGCGCGACCTTTACAGCGAAGAATCCTGCACGCACGAAACTTCCCTAGGCGACATCTTTCACAGCGCGCGAGCGCCCAAGACTGTCCGAGCGAGAGATTTAATTTCTAAACTTTCGCCGCCAAAGTGCACCTCTTCCTTCTTTTTCGCTTTTCTTTATACCTCGTCGTCGTCGTCTTCTTCTTCTTCGCGTTCTTCCTTCCTTCTTTCTTTCTCTCTTTACTTTTTTTTGCGTTACTGTATTTACGCCTCGAGCCTTTGATTGTGCGATAGGTGACACCGGCAGGAAGGGACGATCCAATTTGTCGAGCTTGTTAGCAGGACAGAATGCGATTTCGCGCGTGCGCATGAGTGTCATGTGGGAATAAAAGGCTATGAGAAAGGGTTGAGGAAAGAACGAAATTGAAATAAAATGATATAGCCGTGTGTGTGGCCGTTGAGACGCTGGATTTCGATCGGCGTATGGAAGGTAGAAATTTATTGTCGGAGGGAGAATGGCGCGAGGTAACATTTTAGATGGTCTTTGATGATTTCGTTATATGGAATATTTTTGTAAGAACTACCGATGTTTAGCGTGAACATTATACGTTTATGGATTATTTTACTTTATGAGAGATTTAATTTATGATTTTTGTCTTATATATTTCGAGTAATAATTATATTGTGAGTTGCATTTTCAATTCTACATTTTTTTTATTAATAAAAATAAAACTTCTGAGAAAAATAAGATCAAACAATTTTTTAACTAAATTATTGAAAGAAATAGCCAAAAATATTCATTGCATTTTGCGATTTGAAGAATTGCATGAAAATAGCAACTTTTATTGAATGTCAATCAATTTAACAACAGGACCAATATTTTGTGATTGATTTAATACTTTTTCGGAAGTAATGAAAAACTGACTCTGCAATAATAAGCACGAGGCTGTGACAGATAGATGAATGATTTGAATTTCAAACAATGAACAACAACAAGCGAGGCAACGCAGCTGTGTTGTTTGTACCGTGAAATTAACTGCTGATTAGGAGAAAAATAAATTAATTCGCAGAATGATTAGGCATAACTTAATGACGACTGCGTAACGATAATTACAGTTTAATCAACTTGTTCCAATATAACTTTATGTTTCGAACTGCTAATGAGGTTCAATTAAGCTACTTGAGCTATGACGTTGAAGGTTAAAGTTCTCTTCGCTAATCTACGTGCACAGACAATCAATTTGTTTTATAACTACTATAAAATATACACAAAAATGTCCATATACTTATTTAAAACATTATCATGAAATTTGTAAATTAATGCGACCCCCTTTATACTCCCACGAAATTCAATATGCTTTCGTGAGCATCCTCCTCCTTCCTCTCAAGCATCTTTCAAGACTGGTAATAAGCCAGCTACTTTGCTCCCTCATAACCCGGCCATACTGAATTTCCGTGTTTTTCGGGAAGGGCACCGATAATTTGATCAGCGAGCTTTTCGATATCGACTGAACCTCAACATCAGCGAAAGCTCGGCTTGGCTTATAGATATATATGCATTTAAAATACGCTCAAAAGTTTTCTGTCTTCCTTTCCCCTCTTCATTTTTCCTTTATCCCACGACTGCTTTCTTTTTATTCTAACTTGAAAAAATATGAAAACGAAAGCAATTCGATTTTGCATTTCGATTTTCTTTTGATCAAAGTATATAGAGAGCCAAGTGTTTTTTCAGCAACGCGATATTATACACCGTTTCAGCGTCGTTTGCTTTTTCAAATAACACAGGAATGTTATTATTCCGCGTGCTTCGAAGAGATCTTCGAAGATGTAAATTGATATCCTTATATTATTCTTCGTTAGTATACGGTTTTGCTAAATCTATATCATTCTATAAAGAAAGAAGTGAAAGTGTTTGTACTCATTCCATGTCTTTATTTTACAAAAACAAACACTTTACAATATCGCGGAGTTTCTTAATGTTTTCTCACCGGGCCTGGTACAGGACAATGCATAAAGTATCATTCACTGTGAACAATGGACCCGCGCCACTTTAACTTAATGGAGACGTCGATCAAATTGCTTTAAACCTCTCTTTCTCTCTTTCTCTCCACGCCGAAGGTAATTTAAAAGAAAAATGTAACGCTACATAGAAATGCCCGCTAATTATTCAAGGGAGCAGAATGCAAATTCCCCTGTCAGAAAGAAAAACCGAGCCGGAGAGGAAGCCGGACGCGGATTACCTTTCTTCCCCACCTCCTCTTCGCCCTTCCTTCTCTTTTTTTTTTAACTACGTCCATCTGTCTGCTAGCGAATAAAGTTGCGCGCTAAATTAGTAACCAATGACTCTGGGATTAGATTCACCCTCGTAAAAAAACCAACCTCGTTTTTATTATATTATTTTTCAACGTCTCTCTGTAATTACATCCCAAGTTGAACTTTTCACGTATGGATTTTACTATGGTTATGAAAAAAAAAAAAACCAACAACAACAACTTGTAAATATTCATACTCACACGTTGCATTTCTTTTATTTTATTATACTCAATACTAGACGACGCACACGGCAAAGGGAAAAATAATTGCCGGTATGTGAGACAACGCCATATGGTTTCGGTAAAAAGTATATATAGAAGAAGATGCATATATATACGCGACACGTCGCGCAAAACCTTTAATGGATCCATTAACGTGCATTTGTTTAACTTTTGATGAATGTGTGTATATCAATGGCTCGCCGTGTTATATACCGTATATACAAAGAAAAGAGTTGCAATGTTGCGCGCGATCGTTATATACATACATACACAGAGACAGGGAGGGAAGCTGCGAGTATATGTGTCTGTGTCTTGCGACAGTGTGTATTGATTATAAATAAGTTGATAAATCAATAATCGCGGCATTATTATTGTGGCATGTGTGATGATGACTTACAAGTCACACATGTGTTCTACCTCGGAATTCACTTTCGCTCTATAAATAAACATACATACATACGTATATATATTTAAAAAAAAAACAAACAAATAACGCAACAAACCTTGAGGCAGGACGATGAGCAGTAGGACGGCAACCTGGAAGACCGCGACGAGCCATAGGTTGATCCTCGGCTGCGGCTGGTGCGCCGGCGTCGAGAACCAGGGGCCGCGCGCTGATGCCCGCGGCCTCATCTTATACTTGGCGCGCAAGCTGCGCTATAACGGCGACGCCGGCGGCTCTCGCTCAAAGGCGCGGACAAAGCACCTTCGGCTAAAGCAGCCTCTTTCTCCCCCCCACACCTCCTCCTGTCCTTTAACCGCCTCCTCCGAGCACTCGAGATTTTCTATTATATTTACCACCGTGTACCCGTATACTCGCACAATAATAATAACAACTCGATCACTATCTTTCTTTCTCTCTCTCTCAATTCCTCTTCTCTTTCTACGACTCTTTTCTTTTTTTTCTTATATCTCACGAGGCCATGCCTATATGTATATTATAACAATATACTTTTCTTCTCCTTCTTCTTCGACAACTATTCTTCTTCACCCCTTAACTACTGCTCGAACAGCCTCCTGATTTCGCCGTCATAGTACACACGCGCGCGCGGCGGTGCGGGGCGGGGGATATTTGTGTGTGCTACAGGGATGAATATTAGGAGACACGCGCGCGCGCGCGTCCACGTACACATACACATAAGAGCGAGAGAGAGAGGACACACACACGCACACGCACAATTTAACACTGCGTGATGTGTCGTCCACGTCGTCGTCGTCGTAGTCGTCGTCGTCGTTTATCGCGGCAACGCGCGACGCGCACGACTGCTGCTCGACTACTGATGATACTGAGAGGAGCTATGCCACAGCAGATCCCCCGGCGTTGTAGTCGTGTGCTCCCCCTTGTCGATTCACTCCCTCTCTTTCTCTCTCTCTCTCTGGGGTAGTAGGCCTAGCTGAGCACGCGCAGCATCCTACTTCTCTCTCTCTCGTCGTCGCTCTCTTTCGCTTGTGAGCCTCTCGCTCGCTCGCTATATAGCTCCTTTCCCCTCGTTGGTGGGAATCCTTGATGTGGATGTGTGTGGAGTTGGCTGGGTGGATGTGTGCGTGCGAGCGTGTCCAAGGCAAGTTGAACTATCGCGGTCACCTGTAAGTATATCAAGAGGAGGACAGAGATTAGCTGTGAACGAGTGATATGGTAGATATGATGTGTATAGAGGTATCAATGCAATTTTTACGATTATGTAACGTATAGTTTTTTTTTGTTAAATATTTTATTACTTTAACGGTCGAGAACGCGACGGTCTGGTTTGTATATATCATAAATATTCATTTTTCTGTATATGTATACGTTTCTGTAATTTGGATTGCGCGATGTACAGAATCGATTTCAATGAGTCAGATACGCTCATTAAACGTGGATTTATCATTCTTTACTCGGCCGATACTAGGTCACAATTGCATTAAGTGGAAATCAATTTCAATAATCCAAGTTTTAGGATGGCCTAACTATGTGTATATGTATATTGAACGTGGACGTCCGATAATGAATTTCGATTTTTTTTTCTTTTTTCGTTTCATACCGATAAGCTGTAGGAAACAAATGAGAATTATAAGGGATTCTGTAATAAAAATAGACGAAATGGAGATATTTTGTTTGCTTCGTATGAGAAACCTTGAGAACGAATTATACTTGGCAAAATAAATTCCGATATTATCTGAATGTTTTTTTTTATTATCTCATGAGATTCGAAAAGATAAGTGATATTTTCGTATATATGCGATAAATTGATGTTTTTTCAGGGACAGTCATTCAAACGTTTCATTACGTAAGCTATTTCGTACTTGTCAGTATTTACGTTTATCGAACACTTCAGACGTTCGCGCATCTCACTCGAGACCTATATATTTGTCGTCAATCAATTTTTCACCTCAATTGACGAGTTCGTTCACATCAAGATTTATTTCAAGTTCAGGTAATAATAGTGCAAAGCAACGGAATTTTATTCTTGAATACAATTCAACAGTAAATGAAGTTAACATAGAAGCGTTAAATGAAACTATAGTAACCTAACTTTTACGATAAATTAAAAAACTGAAGTGATTGTTAACGGTACGAACTACCGAAATATTTCGTTTAATTGAAAAATGCAGTGATACGATGTCGGTAATTTAGCAATGGATACAACATTTAATCTCGGGTGAATGAATTTTCAGAGATCAAAGGAGAATGCCCAGAACGACCTGATTTTAAAAGCGCAGTCTATATGGAAAACACCAGAAAAAATGAGTCAATTTACTAACTAAGTGGTAGTTATTAAAAAGATTAATTATAATTTATCTCCTTTCTAATTACGTTAAAGTAGCGTAACTCGTGTATGATCAGACAATGATTTTCAATGCATTTTTATTTCGTCTAACTTGTTTTACACCCATTTAATGGGCTAATCAATTTTTTTCTGAATGACAATGCAGATTTTACCGGTTAAATTTGGCAAAAACCATTAAATTTACACTCCCTCCTCCTGAGCATTATCCTTCCTCAGATGCTAAACCTGTCCCAGAAGAGAGATAAGATGAAACCCGCTATAATAATAAATCTTATCAGTGGGCGTGAAAGTAAGCGCGTTTGCGCGAGCATCCGAATCCATTCAGTCGGCTTTGGACTGCGCGTAATTCCTCTCGAAGAGGTTGACCGACTTGCACAATGCGAATATTCGCGCGCGCAGCGCGAGAGAAGAGAGAGAGAGAGAGAGAGAGAGAGGAGAGGCTTACTTAGCCTGCATGCGGTATGCTTTCCTCCCTCTCACTCTCTCTCTCACTCTTTTGTAAAAGTTCTCAAAGCAACGCGGGAAGTCGCGATTGCCTCTCGCTTTGCGCTTTTCTAGCGAGTGAGCCGACGGGTTTCGCGCTCGGAGAGCTTATTTGAGATTTGCACTGTCATGTACTACTGATACTACTGCTCGACTAATCTATATGTACATATATCATTTTCGAGTAATAAGAAAATTATAAGGGGAAAGATAATCGATAGTATTTTTGCCATATTTATTGTGAATTAAGGTATTGTCAACGTTTCATATAAAGTATTCGGATTTTTCACAGCAAGTTTAACCGATATTTTGCTATTTTCTTTACTTCAACATTTTCATGTTTTGATCGGCTATCTTTATTATCTACTGTACGTAAAGTAATGAATCTGGTATTCTCTACCACAACAACGAGAACAAATTACACAATACTCCACAATTATCGCAAGCTTCATTGTTCAAAATTTTCCTATTATTCTTTAACACGTCAATATACAAAATAACAATGTACCATATAGATTTCACTGTACAAAATATACATATATACATATATATTTTTTTATTTCAATGAACAAAACGAAAACCTCATTTCGCAAACTCAATAAAATAACTAGAAAGCTCGTACATTATCGGAATGCCGAACAGCTCGACTGGCAGACACGAAGAGAGTTCGTCATTCTTGGAAAATTAATTTTCGAAAATTCAATAAATATTCCATTTCGGTGGCAGCTCGCTCGCTTGCTCACTCGCTCCTGCGCTAGCGCGCGCGCGAACGAACGAACGGGGCCAAAGTACAAAGAGCATTTGTGCTCGCGCCGAGAGAGCAACAGGAAGGCCGAGAGCGCGCGCACGCGTTACGATCCGGGATTCAACAGGAGGACGCCCCCGCAATCGCTCCCTCTCTCTCTCTCACACACAGCGCTACGCTCCTCTCTTCATTAGTCAAGTTCGTAGCAAAGAGACTGTAGTATGCTATCAGTAAGTAGATTCGGACGAGCTGTCTCTACATATTCTCATGGTGTGATAAAACAAGCGACAGCCTTGTTGATCAGCAATACCTGTGCTAGAATGCATGTGAAAGAGAGTGACAGACAGAGAGAGAGAGAGAGAAAAAGGGAGTGCGAACGCGGAACGGGGATCGCACCTCTCGCGCTTCGTGTCAATGACCGATCGAATCGATCCTCCTCTCCTTCTCCTAGCTCGCGCGCGCTGCCCGTCCTTTCGCACCCCCATCCCCTCCCCCTCCTCCACCCCCTCCCCATTCCAACCGAAAAACGTACCTCAACGTATCTCCCACATGCGTGTGTGTGTGTATATAGCCAGCGAAACCTTATTCGCTCTCTGTCAATTCTCTCTTCTCTTTGTTTCCCCCTTCACTTTCGATCGCACTACGTGTATGTGTGCACCTGCACACACACACACCACTATAGAGAGTCACGCAAAGGATCAACGACGCCGCGGATCACTAAGGACGTTCATGCCTCTTGTTGTTCACCCAGACTGGCATGACGACGGAGCCGCTGCTGATACTGCTGCTGCTGCTGCTGCCAGGCTCACGAAGTAGCAGCGCCGCCTCAATTCCGAGGTCGACGCTCCTGAAGACGAGGGCGACGCCGGCGAGGTCCATCGCCTTTTCTTATATTCTACCCTCCGCTGTCTTCTATCCTCCTCGCAAACATACGCGCGCAACACGCGTGTCAACCGCCTCGTGCGCCAGCTTCCGCGATTCTTTCTCTTTCGGCCGGGCTGAGAAAGCGTGCGTGTGTGTGTATATATGATACGGGGATACGAAAGAGAGGGGGGTGCGGATGGGGGGATGGGAGGGGGAAAGGAGGGAAGAGAAGACGAAGGAAGCAAAAGTCAGAGAGGAAGAAGGTAGAGAGAAAAGGCGCGCGCGCGTGCACGCACGCACGCACGCTTACGCACGCCGACACGCACGCACACACACACACACACACAGCACACTTGAACGAAAGAATGTAAGATAGAGAGAAAGAGAAAGAGAGAGAGAGACAGACGGCTGCGGCGGCGGCGCTGGCGGCTGGCGAAAAGAAAGAGGAGAGAGAGCGGCTTGCTTGCCGCTGCTCCACTGTGTCAGCGACGCAACCAGCAGCAGCCACGAAACTGAGAGGACCGCGAGCGGGAAGAATGCCTGCCCGCCTGCCTGCTTGCCTGCCTGCCTGCCCCTGGTACACTCTCTCCTCCTCCTCCTCCTTCTCATTCTCCCCACCCTCCGATTCTCCGGATGCCTCCGCTCGCGGCCTCTCGCTCTCCCCCTCTCGCTTTTTCCCTCCTTCTTTCCCTCCCCTCAGCGTGTTTTCCCGCGAGCTCGCACCATCCTTCTCGCAATCATTCCATTAATCCAGCCTCCCCCTTCTTCCCCTCCCCCCATCACCCCCTTTTCATCTCTCCTCCTTCTCTTCCGCCGTGTTTTTCCCTTCTACATCGTTTCGTTTTCATTGTCGAACCTCTCCCTCTCGCAGCCTCTCCGCCGCGCCTGTTTTCCCGGAGCAACCGAACGGTGTCCCGTGTTTTCCAGCCCGAATTTTTCCTCTCACTCTCTCTCTCGTTCTCCCTATCGCACATATACACCCCCCTCCTCGCCTTCTATACTCGCTCAGGCTCGCGCGCTTACACACAGACCCACATTCGGCCTCACGTGCGAACAGACACACTTCTCGGCAGCGGGGAGAATCCTCCACCACCTATCCCTTCCCCCACTCCCCATCCCCCCATCGAGCTTTCCCAGAGCCACCTCTTCTCTGGCACAGAGCTAGCGGGAGGTGTACCTCACGCCCCCACCAGCTAGCCCCGGCGAGCCTGCCGACTGGAGCAGCTAGTCACGTGCAACCCCACCAGTATCGCTCGGCGAGCTCGCGCTGGATGCTGTACCTCTCTCTCTCTCTCTCTCTCTCACTCTCGCTCTATCTCCCTCTGTCGTGGCCCAAGCTAGCAGCCAGCCACCCCTGCGCTCAGATCAATATTGCCACGGGAAGGAGATGGAGAGAGTGAGAGAGAGAAAGAGACTCGTGCGCTCCTGACTCTCTCTTGCCGCGCTGCGTGCGCACGTGTGCGTACGCGTGCATGAAACGCGCTGCAAAGCTTGTCTTCGAACTCTACAATTTGGATGTATACGAATGTATATATGTATGCCGATTATGTATGCAGATTATAAAAATCTATACATAAGTACAGGTAAAAGATGTTGACAATTTTTTTATCATTCTCATGGTTATAAATTCTGTAAAGAGCAAATGAGGAATGAGCTGGTGTATGCTCGGCTGACCATGCGTTGACTTACACTACTGATGGGCGCTGTTAAGAGGAGGGGATCGTCTATAGAAGAAACGAGAAGCATTTTTTGCTAACCCCTTCAACAATGTGATTTCTACGCGATTTTCTTACAATGTGGGTGAATGTGAAACAAAGAGAATAAGGTACATTGTAAAACGAAAATTTAATAAAAAAAACAATTAGAATACTGTGCCAAATTTATACGACTGTTGATGAGAGAACAATAGAGGTAAAAAACGTGATTGAGTTACCAATTGATATATGAGTAATATTCGTGATACGTGCACGTTATATATTTGTCATACATTCTCAAGCAGCATCTGTTCTCGGTGTATTTCTACGGACTAAGGGCATAGAAGAATAACCATTCGAGATGAATGAGAAGAGGTAAAGCAAAAGCAAGGACCAGCAGAGCAAGAGAGAGAGAGAGAGACATAAACAGAAGGGAGATGGAGAGAAAGTAGAATGTGGGTAGGAGGGTTAGGTTAGCCTGTTGCTGCGCTGCATCGACGAGTTGTGCCGCACCGGCTCGCGCTTTTTCTCTCTCCTCACTTCTCACTCTCACAATCCCCTCTCTCTTTCTCTCTCTCTCCCTACCACCTCAGGCTTCCTATATAGCTCCCTCTCCCTTCCCATCCCCCACTCTTTCCTCTCGTTTGTACGTTACCCGGACGCGATGGTTGCGCGTTAAAAAGCACGCGCGAATCCGCAAAGCAAAATCAGTTTTAAATTACTAAAGGAAATAACGCCATGCAGGTGCCCTCTCCCCTCCTCCCCGCGCGCTTAACAAAACCGACGAAGAAAGTTTGCCATTATACTGTTAATCCTTACAAGCTTGACGAATATTCTGTGGTAACATTTTGTATACATTTTGTTCAGAAGTACTTATAAGGTATGGTTTCGATACTTAGCTTAAGAGCAAGGAAATCCAGACGCCATGTATACAATACATATCAATGAATATGTAATCGAAGGTCCTGGTTAGAAGCACCTACTTGTGGTTCGTGCAAAATTAGTGTGATTTTGTAATTTGAATTAAAATTAGTAGCGAACAACGGTTACATACATAAAAGGCTCACAGTATAGAGGCCTGACGAAACCAAGTATTTTAATAAAATCCGTATCCTACAATCTTTACCGCCTTGAAGACTTTTGCTTATTAAAAATAAAAACTTGCGCAGCCTCGTACATATATATAAATTTCAAGTGTAGTCGTAAACTATTTTACGCTATATTGTATTCCACTTAAATGAATATTCTGGGTATCATAAATAATTCATGAAAAACCGTATAACGCAGATCCGTAAAAGTGTCGAAATTCAAAGAGAGAGAGAGAGAGAGAGAGAGAGAGAGAGAGAGAGAGAGAAACTGCAGTTTACTTTATTGCGCGCATCTTCCTTCCATATAGTCGGAATTACGAGCACGCCTCGTAAAAGCATAATCCTAATCAAAAAATTCCTCAAAAAAGGGCAGCCACCGTTACTCGGGCGAATAATCCGTTTTTACAACACATTCCTTCATTTTTTCCGTCAATGTGTACACACCTATATAAAAAAAAGAAAATTCTTCGTACGCAGATTCCCAAAGAATACGCGGTATAATTCTCAGAGCCTGCCGCCAGTCACGTCCTGAATAATCGCTACCGTCCTCTACCTCATCTCTCTCTCTCTCACCCTCCCTTTCAAAGTGCACTGCGATTGTATAAGTGCCCAAAATACTGGCCGCGCGTTAATTAAGGCAATTAAAATAATTGCACCGGGGAGAAGAGTTGCGAGATTTCGCGAGATTTTTCCATTTCGCTCTGTGGTTATATACGAGCTCCGGCGCGTGCATGTATATATGATAAGGACTATATAAGCTCTGCAAAGTCAATGAAATGTCGAACAAACTGCGCGCGTTACGAAAATTACTGGCCAAAAATATAATTAGAAATATGGCGTTTAAAAAGCATTGAAATATTCGAGAACGAAGATTACTGAAAATTGAGAATTATTTTTTAAACCAAAAAATATCCGTTTCTTGTAATTATAAAACGTAGTATTTACTTAGCAATAAATAAATATATTCTGCAGTGTTAACTAATGACTTCGGGAACGTATATCAGTATTCGTGTATTTTTCTGTACATTTTATTATTCAATTGTCATCGACGCGTAACAAAATAACACCAAATTTAGCTGATTGACTGGAAATTCTATTTAGCAACTGTACATATTATTACGTTGTGCACTGCTACTTTACAGATTTCTATCGAACCACCTTCCGAAATCTTAGAATTTAGGGAAGTATTGGTTTGCTGAAAATTTAGATTTACGCTCTCCCTCGTGTTGTGAGTAGTCACTCTATCGGCCGACTTTGATGATAAAAAAGATTGCGGCCTTATCCACGTATACGTAGAAACGACGTTTATCGGCAAAGGAAAATATTACGGGCGTAGTCTTGGCGAATGGTAAATAGCTTGGAATTAACTCCTTTAACAACATTGCTTTGGTAATCCTTCTGCAGCAGATAATGTTTTTGATAAATAAATAAATAAACATGTTATTAGAATTTGCAACAAAAAATGTGTTATAAAAATTTCAGTGAAATAAAGCAACCATGTACTCCTATTGTAATAAATAAATTTTTTATTTGTAAATTTTTAAATTTTTTATAAATACCAGTAGCAATAATATTTTTTATATAAAAATAAAATAGGCTGCAATCTTTAAGGTTGACAAATTAGAATTTTTTTTCTTTTTCGTGTTTATATGCACATGTATGGAGACTGTAAGCAGTGTTCGACGATATAGTAATGGAGTTATAAATGTTCTTGTAGCTTTCTTATATCCTCAGAAGTGTATTTAAAAAAATGTGCAGCAAGCTCAGAGATACTTAAATCAAAATTTTTTGGCATTTATAGGGGTGAATGGGAATGGTTGAGGATATATTGCAGGATTGACAATTTGTTGATAGCTTTTTTGGCATGCTTAGAAGTGTATTTCAAAATTTAAATAGGCGGTAATTCCAGAAGCAGCCCAATCAGAATTTCATTTCGTCTTCATAAGAGTGAGGTTGAGGATGTTCGGTGATAGTTGCGTACATGCCAATTTTTTGTCGCCTTCTTACATACTTGAACGTTTGTTTAAAAATAATAAAAGGTTGCAATAAAATGATTTTAGAAAGCTTTTAACATAATGCGAAATCTACTAATATAGCTTTACTTTCAAATAATATCTAACAGATATGGAGTAAAATAATTTCATGACTTCCACATAGATTTTTATTGAAATTTATTTGTGCAATACAACTATATGTCTTTCAGAAAATACTAATAAGATATTTTTTCAATAGGAAGTATTTACTCATATAATCCAGTTAATGTTATAATAAGTTACTATAAGTATCTGTGCACCATAATGTTGCAATTAACTCTGTTTTTTAAATTGTAATCAATAGAAAATTTATTTTATGCTCACTTTCTTGTGACATCCCATTAACTTTTATCTATAAAAAATGCTATAATTTCTAAAAGAAATTTATATTGATATTACCTATACAATAGAATACTAACTTTGAGATACCTACTAAAATACTATGATATGAACTTCCTAGGATATTCCAATGATAATTACTGTTAGAAAACTTCCATATATACAGATATACTGTGTTTACATTTTAAGTTTCGAAATGTACACATTGTATATCTATATATACGGAACTTTTCTTACAGTGTAAAAAAAACAATAATTTCTTATAAGATCCGTAATTTGTAATATTACTATTTTAACTTAAGAGATCAAAAAGTGCGCGATATCTTGCGTATTACAATGAAAAATAAAATGTCAGAAAACTATATATAATTATGTAATTTTCATACATAAACCAATAAAAATTTTCATAGTTATATTTGGTTTAAAATTCATTAGTGAAATACAATACAAACGTGTAAAAAATGTTTATAGGTAGACTACTAATAAAAATTATTGTTTTATTCGATTTAATTAGTTACTTTCAACTAGATAGGGTCATGAGACATTAAACCAAAGTTGCAATATGTAAAAGTAAACTCTTTATATAATTATGACTGAAAAGGGTACGTAGGTGTTTCTCCAGCATTGTTTTCCAGGTAAATGTTAGCACCGCGTTTCAGAAGTGACCTAATTTCCTGAAATTAGTTTCTGTAAATCACATAGTCCACCACTGTACATTCTTCAACAGCACTAGCGTCTATTTTACATCCTCAACGGAACAATTCATTTATCACATCAATTTGTTGACTTTCTTTATACGAAGAGACATTGTAACTTGTGAGAGGCTCTAGCAGCAGAGCAGCGTGCTTCGAATTGGCACAAATTCGAAGTGTTTGTTATTGGCACACCTCTATAAAGACGTACAGAAAAGCGACTTGATTGACCACGCAAGGTTGCCAGGATTCTATTCGAACTATAAAATAATACATAATGCAGCATAGGAGGTAAGTTAACTTTTTCAAGCGAAGATGGTCATTAAGCACAAGTGATATATGAGTGTTCAAAATTATTATCTGAGTCTGAAAAAGTCAATTGCTTGCTAGTGGTACCTAGTACTTTTTGAAGTAATAACTTCTTATGAGTATAAGTAAACTGACGAGAACATCGCTACTTGGCTTAGAAACTGGCAAAAGAGTCTGGCGAAAAATTCAGTGCTTTCTATTCTTGCGCCTACACGAAGAGAGAAAACGATAGATCTTTGACAAAAATCCGTGCAAGCAGTCTGCATTAGCCGCGTGCACTTCTAGATGTTAACCATCGACCAACGGCCGAAAGCGAATAGTCAGCTAGGGATTTTTTGTTAGTCACGCGCATGAAACACATGAGGAAACAATTGCGGATGAAACACATATAGCTTCCAGTTTTTAAAAGTTCATCTATATGTATATAAATAGACATTTATTTTTCTTGCGTGCAATTTTATTTATTGTTAGAATATAAATACTCTTTAATTAATGCATAAATGCTCTATATATTATTATACGATAAATTTGTTTTTTAAAGTAATTAAATATACAACTTTTTTAATTTTCATACGTTGTAAAATATTATATCTTAAAAAAAGTAAGGCTAAAATATTGCATAAAATACGACTTCTTAAGGGGGTCTTACACCTAACCCATTTTCTTCAAAAAATGACCTGAAAAAACAATTTAAAATATTAATACATATAAAATACATAAAAATATTATAAA
>JAWWEQ010003659.1:0-57216 GCA_035583055.1 Torymus tubicola
ACGATAAACTCATTCTATTTTTCAATCTAGAAAATGGTCAAATAATAGGAGAAAAAGCGTTTCATCGCGAGCTAGAACTTGGAAAAAAGAAATACCTATTTTATAGCCATCGGCAAAATAAATACCCAGTTATTAGCTATAAAATGTTTTGGATTTCCACCAGGGAAGTGTCATTTCGAATTAATTTACGGAGCTTTCGTGGTCAGATCTACTGCGTTATACAAAACACTATATACTTTTTTTTTGTAACGAAAGAGAGAAGGAAAGCGTATTTTTCAGGATTGCGCGAATAAAAAAAAAGTTGTGCAGCAAACTGAGCAAAATCAAAAGCTATTGAAAAACTCTTTTTGCTTTGCTCCTTTTTTAATTCTGTACAGCGGGTTTTGCATCGAGAGAGGTATGGCAATTTTTACCATTGGCGACCCAGTTTTTCTCATTCGTGCCATTCTATCCTCACAGTCTGTCGGGCGTTAGGAGGGTAAACAATAGGCTATATAACGTCGCTTCAATCGCCATTATTTTAACATGTCTTTACAGAAAAATGACAATTGGATTTTTTTTTTAATTTTATAGATTCTTCTACACGTTTTATATGTTTTATTTCGTTATTCATTCAAGTTATAATTTAAACGAATAACTACATTCTGAAATAAAAAAAATACATAAAACTGCTCACATTTAAGAGTACTTCAACAGTTTTACTGTATTTTGTAGTGAATTATTTAAAAAAAATAATTCAAAATTCCGAAAATATAAAAATAATGGCTAAGTATCATTGTAATTAGCATCAGATAATAATAAAAAACGAGTAAACTATTCTTGAATTTATTTATTTGTTTTATTTATTTATTGATTTGATTCTAACATTTAAACATTCATCGATTTCTTCTTTAAAATCATTTTAATTAATTCGTTAATGTAATAATCATAAAGCTACGTACAAAGCTCAATTTTACGCTACTATTTTGAGTCTTAAACTAAATGTCTATATCGATTTCACGATTTACATTTATCCAACAACGCTACACTTTTTTTCCTTTTCTTCAACATCAGCGAAATTTCAAAACATATATCCCATACGAACCCCAACATTCCCCACATCGAATTTTTTTCCAACAACACGAATTTCCCATCAGCTTCTATACTCTCCTACGCTCCTAACGCTAAAATACACCCTCATGCATATTTTCCAGCCCCGATATAAGATTTTACCCCTCATCCTCTCCTACTTTTGGCATTTTTTCCTACTCCCGACTGGACTTCTATACTCGTATACGGAGTAAACGTCTTACACGTGCGTGCGCGTATATGAGTGCGCGAGCACACTGGTCGACGTCTCTTCGATCGATGAAGTCTTTGGTTTGGCCTTCGGAGGTTAAGCCTCGTGCGCGCGGAAGGAGGAGGAGGAGAAGAAACGAGGGAGAGAGAGAGAGAGAGAGGGAGTGCAAGAGAAAGCACGTGGACGAACGAACGAACGAACGACCCTCGCGTTCTGGAGAAACTTTTCTCAAGGATAGTTGACGACGACGTTGCCGCTCTGAAATAACTTTTTCAAGAAGAATTTCTTCGAATTTTGCTTGTCTGTGTGTTTGTTTATGTTGGGGTGTTGATATAAAAGTGCCCTCGCGTCTTAATGCATATAAGCAGCTGTAATTTAAAAGCGATTAACCGCATTCGAGCCGCACGAGGGTACGTTTTAGTAAACAGGCGCCGCATTGTTTTTTACCCTGCGTGTATTATTGCAGGCTTATAATGTTTCGCGTTAAGTACATACTTTGCGGCAATTGTAAAAAGATATGGAGTGTGAGAGGGCTTGTTATTTGTGGAAAGTTGAATTGCTATTTGCCGACAAAAAAAAACTGTTTTACTTCTGACATTAAAAAAGTTTTATTTGTGACTCTTATGCTGTATTTGGTATTTGGAATAAATTTGTTAGGCTAATCTGTTTTTATGAATGTTTTCTAATTGTTTACGTACAAGTTAAAAGTAATGAAACATTTAGAAAAATGTATTCTAAAAATATATAAAAAAAGTATACTATACAATTTACTTTTATATTATATTAGCCCTGTTAATTGTAGAGTAGTCATGTTTCTCTGGTGAAGTAAGAATAAAAGCTAATACACAATGATAAACGCAACTGGACGTGCACGGAAAGAAATTTTTTAGTAAATTTTACCAGTTGCCTTGGTATCCGAGGAACAGACTGTCAAAATCCCAAAAATTACTAGTTTTTGTAGTAAAATTTATTAAAATAATAGTAATTTTTCCTATAGATTTAAGAAAATTTTACTAGAAAAACTGGTAATTTTTGGGGTTTTGGTAGTCTGTTCGTCGGCTACCAAGCCACCTGGTAAAATTTACTCGAGAATTTCCCTCTCGTGGGCCTAAAAAAGGTTGTCACTATCTGTGACTAAATTCAATAGTTCGCACAAACCATTTAATGATAAAATTTTGTTGCTCTATCCACCATTTTCCTCAATTTTCCAAATCTCTACATACCGTACTAAAAAATAAAAATCTTGAAAAAAAAAATAAAATCAACCCCTTTCACAACTTTCTCACGCTATACGACCAAAGTATCCAATCTAGAGCACTACACCGAACCAAACCATTCCCAAATCGTTTTTCTCTATATATCTTTTCTCTCTTTCCCTTCCTGTTTGCGCGCGAGAGTGTCGAGCTAAGTCGCCGGATTTGCGAAAGGGCGTGCACGTGTGTGTGTGTATATATATATATATATATATATATATATTTGTATATAAAAGGCGACGAAATCGGCAGTTGTTTGTCGTTGCTTGCGAGCGATTGTATAAGGGGGTGACTTTACGGGCACTTCTCGGCCGTTTCGTTAGCTCGTATACTACGGTGGTATTAGCGACGTATACGCGACGTATACGCGCGTTGTTGTTTCACTCCCTTTCTTTCCACACACGTACACATTTCCTTGACGACCGAAAACTCTTGGGATTTCGTTTCTTCTGTTGCTCGAAGGACTCTGAGCTGATTGCATATAGGAATTCGATAGTATATATGTTAGTTCGATTATGCGAGTAATTTTACAGCTGACTGGGTTCAGGATTGATGTTGTCAACAAGTATTAAAATTTTGAAGTTGGAAAGGTTATAGAAAATTTTCATTTGTTTATTCATTATGAATTCGGAATTTCAAGTACAGTGGGTGCATAAAATATAAAGCCATTAAGACTATATAGAATCGGTACCGTATTTACAGATTGGTATACATGGTAAGTGCGAATTTCACCTTAAATTTTTCGTTTTGCAATAAATGTTAAAGCTGTTGTTATCGGTGTCGACGTATATTTTATAAATAATACACGAGCCATATCTATCGTGTGACTTCTTTTAACGACTTTCAGCATATCGCCGACAAATTTTTACGAATCGTCATACACACATCACCGTTGAAATTTACGAGCCCAGCGGGCCTCTGCTGGTAAAGTGCATCGTAAACCATATTTATTTACTGTTCAGCACGCGTGGCATTAACTCATTGCCTGAGATCAAACCAACGTCGCACCTTACTACCTACACACTTATTTACTTGTTCACTCTACCTCGCATTAAACAAAAAAAAAACTAGCCAAACCTCATCGCAACATTCTACTCTCCCTCCTTCGTTAACGACCGAGTAATTCGCGTCCCGTTAGCTAAGGGGGGGACTGCCTGTCTATAGCATAATGGCCATCGCAGCGCATTGTGAATTATTATTTTTGTTTAACCGGTTAAGTGGTAGGCTTTTTCCAGGATTTCGGGCCAAAAGTTTCAACCTATATAGGTTAAAATCACTATAGTGTTATATTCTTTATTATTATAACATCATGATCTTAACTATTGTACTGAAATATTGCTCTAAAAATTTAGGAACATGTTTTTTTTCATAAAAAAACTAAGTGTTTACAAATTTTGAGCAATTTTAAAATTTTCACCTTGCTCGGTTGACCTGAAATTACCCATATATATATAATATAAAATACAATACCACTTTTGGCACTATTTTTTATTTGTACATATATGATACAAGACCACTCAACCGGTCGAGTAAGATTTTTTTTCAAGATTTTTGACTCGCCTGTATACAATGCCATATATTAAATAAATAAACAACATAAATAAATTTACCCCAGTATAAACCATACAAAAATAGCGATCAAACGACAGACCGGCATATACAAAACCATATGTACACAGGCACAGGCGCATGCTCATCATACACACAGATATTATTTAGAGGTACTATTCCACATAATACGCTATAGACGACACTGTACATAGGCGTAATATAAAAAATCGTTGATCATTTGGTACCTAAAAAAATTATACAAAGAGCGCGTTTATATAAAAGAAAAAAAAGGTTTCAAAAAACAAAACAAAAAATAACAATTTCGAATCACGTTTAAGCTTGTCGCAGCGCTTTAATTTGAATATAGATGTAGCCTTTTAAACAATTAATTTCTTCATAATTTTTTTTCAAGAAAATTTAGATTCGGCAGTCAAAAAACTCGAGTGTGGAAAAGCGAAAAGTATGTTGTGAACTGCTGAACTTATACGCACGTGAATAAATCACTTTTTGTGGAACCCGCGCGCGGACAGTATGGCACATAATTCGCTGTATATATGGCCAAGTCTCTGTAAAATCGAGAGGTCAGAAAGTAGATTTTCTTGAAACTCTCAGAAAATATTCTGTTACTCATTTTGGATATCCCTGAACTTTTTTAGATTTTTTTGACTCATAGTTTTTGAGATATAAAAGGTCAAAAACTGAATTTTGATGATTTTTCGCGATAGACACAAGAATAGTTTTTTTTTGTAGAATTCTCTCAGCTTTTCAATAAAAATACTTTCACTTATGTATATGGAAATAAAACATAAATTACAAAAATAAAAAGTCCAATCAGGACTTTCTATATAAAAAAATTCTCGCTCAAAAACGAAACAAAATTTCGAAATATCTTACATAGACCTTTTTTCTTGTAATTTTTCGCAGAATTTAACTATATCTTTTTCAGACCTGTGTACGACTTTTTAAAAAAAATTATGACACAAATGAATTTTTTTAGATGTAAAAACGATCGTTAATCATTACAGGATTCATACGGACACTTTTGGACAATCAAAAGGTATCTCCATGAATTTTTTGGTAGAGAAAGTACTGCTCGGACTTTTTAATTTTTTAATTTATATGTTTCATTTCTATATACGTAAGTAAAAGCATAAACGTACGGCATTAAAAGTATTTTTATTGAAAAGCTGAGACAATTCTACAAAAAAAACTATTCTTGTGTCTATCTCGAAAAATGCTTCCCCGAGGAGTTATAAATTAATGAAAATCGGTCAAAAATGTAAAAAATCATCAAAATCCAGTTTTTGACCTCTTATATCTCAAAAACTATGGGTCAAAAAAATCTAAAAAAATTCAGGGATATCCAGAATGAGTAGCAGAAAATTTCCTGAGAGTTTCAAGAAAATCTATTTTTTGACCTCTCAATTTGACAGAGACTTGGTCATATATATGTACATGGAGTGTGTGAGGGAGAGAGAGAGAGAGAGAGAGAGAGAGAGAGAGAGAGAACCCCGTCAGGGCCGCGAGCGAACGAGTGTTCCCATAGCAGCATTGACCGATTCTATTTATAAATCCTCCCCCTCGCGGTTCCCCCACTTGCCCTCCCTTCCCTTTCTCCCTCACTAGTGCTCACACTCCTCCCTCCTCCTTCTTTCGTATATACACACACGTGTATGTGTGTGTATATGTGCGTGACAACGCGAATCACGTGTATATAAGCATGGTTATGTGTGTGCGTGCGTGCGCGATTTTAATGGGGAGGGCGCGTGCGTGCCAGGGGTTGAAAAAGCTCTCGGGCGCGCGCGAGAAAAAGAGCGAGAGAGAGGGAGGCAGAGAGACACTTGTTACTCCTGGGTCAATATCGGGGGAAGAGAGAAAGAGAGAAAAAAAAACAGGGAGAAACGTGACTTTTTAGCAAATGCGTGCAAAGCTGAAGAGTGAGTGTCGGTCGATGGTTGTTGGGAATTTTGAGATTTCGCGAGGGCTTTTTTTGCTCTGGGGTTGGAGGTACCATATACTGTGTGATTGACAGTGAAGGTCGTTGAAAGATAACTGATTTGGATGATGTTTAATAGGTTGGGAAAGGTTGGAATAGGTTTGGACATATGATGAAAGTATACATGTGTAGACAATTTTTTCGTAAAAATTATCGCGACTTTTTAGTAAAGAAAGATAATTGAAACGGTTAGCAAAACTTCGTCGGCCACAGTAATTTGTTTATACTAACCGCTTCAATTGATTCAATTAGTCCAGGTTTACCAAACTAGCATAGTATTTTTTACTCTAAAATTGTTTCTGCATATAATTTTATTAACGTTTAGTTACGTATACTCATCGATACAAGTACTTCAGTCATCTGCACTGTGTTTTATCATCGTAACAAAAGAACTGAATGATTAATATATATCTGCAAGAACCATTGAAAAGAATAAATTTTATTATTTTATTTTGATGGTGTAAAGCAAAAATAATTCAATTTAATTAAAAAAAAAATTTTCAAATACTCATGAAATTATTAATTTTATATAAATATCGTAAAAAACAGATTAAATTATTCGTCACAAAATTACATTTCCCAAAAATATCCAACTCCCAAAGAATATAACATATACTTCGGCCAAGCACACGATTCAGCAAGTTCTAGTTTTCGTATATCGCGCACGTCCGTGGAATAATTAAAAAACCATCACGAACGGCATAGAAGAAAATTAAATCATTACGTCAATCATCCGAGCTCTTTTCCATTCGCCGCCACTTTTGAACGTGCACTTCCATATACTATACATATATACATTTCCATCTACAACGCGTCTTTACTATAATAAACCTAATTCGTATTGAGACGGCGTAGTACAAAAAAAAACAGCCACTTGCTATTCAATAACAGCAACCGGGAAGAAAATGGAAAAGAGAAGAAAAAAGAAAACGTTCCACCACAGTCACAATCGATGAATATTTATATATTTCAGTCGCCGATGAGCCGCATCTCTCTCCCTCCTATATATATACTACTGTACACTGCCGCCGACGCCGCGGCCGACGTCGACCTTTGTATTTGTTTGGGTGCACTCTTTTTTTCCAGAGTTTATTTTTAGATCGCTCGGGCGACCGCGGCGAGTTTACTACTATGCTGTTGCTGCCACTGCTTACGTGCACCTATTTCGATGTTAGATATATAAAGAAATTTCGTGCTGGAAATAGACCCATCTAATTTTCGTCTGTTTCGTTATGGAAAGAGAAAAAGTATACATCTATAGGTCTGAGCTAAAACAAAACAGTGTAGTGTTGAGTAATAGGGAGTTATTTTCATGTATATTTTTGTTTTTAATAGCTTCGAACCTTGTGGGCATCGTTGAAATGCAGCGGAATCATTTTTAACGTTTGATCAATGTTATTGAACAATGTGAAAGTTTCGTCTGAATTAATGTCCTTTTGTCAAACCATGTTTGATGCTATGAAACATTAAATCTACGTGCAAAATTATAATATAACTAATATAGCCCTGAAGAAGTAATAAAATCACCTTTTGTTCAAGCAAATAAATGCTATATACATATGTTGTTGGTAAAAAACAAATTAGTGTTTCATTTGGTTAGTATATTTCATTACGTTGACATATATACGTGGAAAATTTTATTGTAACATGTTTGATGAAAAAGTAGAATACTTCAATGTGGTTGCAAATACAACGAACCTATTTTTTTTCTCTTTTGTTTCAGGTGAGCTAATTAATCCAATTAACGTTAGAAGAGTGCAAAAGTCTACATTGTGTAAGTAAATACAATTTGTCGACATTTTTTCATTATCGTTGAGCAACCGTGTACCTACATATACCATTTTGATGCAAATAATATATAATGAATGCTGAAAAATAAAATATCAACAACAACAAAAATATTAAACACTCGCGAATCTATATCTTAAGCTATTTTTAAAAATAGCTATTGATTATTTTTTCGTTCTCTCTCTCTCGGTCTAAAAGAAGAACTTAAAATGCCAGAAAAGCCCCTACAAAATAACATTTAAACCGATTTGTCCCCTTATTCTGTGGAACCAACCACCTCGGATAACTATTTACTCCTCCAACCTATATATTCAAACCAAATCGAATACACAAATGGCACTGCGACATTCCAACGATATACATATATATATATATATATATATACTACCGAGGCTTAACTCTCACGCTTCCATACTGCTTGAAATTCATTTGAATTCCGGTCCTCCTTCTTCGCCCACGCGCCACAAAGTAATCCTACGCGACAACGTTTATTTCTCATTCTCTCTCGGTCTCTTGGATTATTTCCGCCGTTGTTTTCGCCGACCGACTGCAAAGGTAACTCGTCGTCGACGTCCGCGCGGCGCGATTAAATCATGGCTTTTCCGAAAGGTCAAGGTCTGTGCGCTGCGGCCCAGCTCCCTCTCTCTCTCTCTCTCTCTCGATGGATTATGGCACGCACGCGACTTGGGTTTCGATTCGATTCGTGGCGATTCTGCGCTCTACTCGACAGAATGCTCGCTCCCTCTCTCTCTCTCTCTCACGTTGTATTTATGCTTGTATGTGTATGTGTGGCGAGTAAGCAAGTGTTGTTGTTACCTTCTTCTGTTCGTTCTATTATTAGATTTTGATTTGTGTGTATGTGTATGGTGAGCTTGAGAGAGAAGTACGTGCTTATAATAGGGGGACTTTAAGAAGTGTTTAAGTTAGATGAGGAATAAAAGTTTGTTAGTGATTGAGGAACGGAGTTGAAGTTTGTTTGGAGTATTTTATTGGGTTTTTCGTATAAAGTCTTTGTGCACTGTAAATTTGTACGAAAATAAGCATGTATTTAGACATATAATTATTATGTTACAGTATATAGTACCATGTAACCATTAAAATCAATGAAGTGTTATTCTTATTGAAATGCCTTTCTTTGATCAAACTTCCTTGATCTAAAATTGTACCACAAGATTCCCTTAAAATAAGTTGTTAAATTCATTTATATTTTGTTACATCATTGTGATTGACTACGCTTCTAGTAAATGTGCTACAGAAATTTCATCGCCAGCGAATAAATGATGTTTTCTGCATCACCTGAGATTCATTGTCTACTGCGACGCAACCTAAATCCAGGTAAACTAATACGATCCACTGTATCTCTGTTGGATACGGCCAATTTCGATTTTCCTCGTATCTTTTCGCAGCCTAGATCCGTCTTTATTCACTCTAGTTGTGTTTGTTTCTGCGTCTGCGCACTGCTACCCACATCCCTTGAAGTTTAAAATCTTTCCTCGTTTACGTTCTCTTGTCACATTTTCAAAAAAGTACTTTTGTGCTTACAGAGAAGTTATGGAAATTTTTTTTGAACAGTAATTATTGCAGAATTAAAAATCGCTCACTAACGAAATAGTGAATCTATACTTCAAACTAGTGGTTATCCATTATTTTAGTAATGTATATTAATCTTTTCATAACAGTGAAATTTACATATTTTAAAAAGTTAATATACATTACTTAAATAGTGGATGATGCCCAATATGTTGGTGTTTATATTCACCATTTTGGCAGTGCATGACTTTTAAAATCTAAGATAGTGACTGTATCACTATTTCACATTTAGAGAGTAGAACTAAAGAAATAGAGTTCTAATACTGGTTTAAAAGATACAAAATTCGAAACATTATTTTGATATAATCACAAAACTCTTACCGATACGATTAAAAATTTATACTAAATTATTATTCACCTGTAACTATTAAATCTCACATGTGATAGACCACTGCAGATGAGACCAAAATTATTTTTATTCGAAATTTTCGCTTTTCCCAAACGAAGAAAAAAAACCAATTTACTTATACACTTGAACCACCACAACAACGTTTCCCTTATTCCTTTGAGATCCTTCCTTTACCTCCGTCCCGCCATTATCCCCCCTGTCATTCATTCTCATCCTCTCTATCTTAATACACTTCCACTTCGCCTCACCCGAGTTTTCTCGCCACCCCTGACCTTCAAATTACCGCGACATCGCCCCTCTCTATTGCACTCTTTTTCTTCTACTAGACACTTAGCAGGTTCTCTCTCTCTCTTTCTGGTTGCCGAGGCAAAGACCCACGAAACGAGAGCAGCACGCGCTCGCGCGCGATCCCTGAGAAAATCGATCGAGCACACTCCCTCCGATTCCCTGGGTCTTTGGCTATATATATTAGAAACGCCACGATAAACATTCTCCCGTTGTGCGGTCGCGGTTGACGAGGCGTGAGACTGATGAGAAGAGCCGCGGGCGAGGAAGGTTATAGGGATGGTGTGATGCTGTGATTTGTCGATCCGGTGGTGCGGGAAGCGCAAATATCAAAGCTTTTGATGATGGTGGTGTATTTTTACTCGGATATGATTTCAACGAAGATGTCGGATGAATGTTGTCGATGAGGTTGGAAGAGGATATTTTAGGATTGTTGGTATTTAATATTTATTTAACAATGGGTATTAGATTAATGACAGAAATAATAAGTTAATAAATGGCTAGAATAAATGGCTAGATAATGGCTGTATTGAAACGCTTTTTCCGCTATTATTCCCCCATTTAATAGATTGAAAATAGACTGGCATAAACTCGAAATATTCAATTAAAATTTACTCATATAGACTTGACGTTACATTTAAGAGCATTCAATTGCAATAGATAACTTACAAAAATGTAAACAATAAACACAGGCTTAAAAATACATTTATTGAACTTTTTTCTTAAATATTAATTGAAACCAATATTTTTCTATTAGATTCTGTCTCTCCCATTCCTTGTCATACAAGCCTTCTACTAGCCATTTTTTAGAATATCTTATACACACCCTTTAGGGCCAATAAATCAGCAACGTATCTTATAAGCGGAACTTGTTACTATTTTCAGTTGTTATTCTCACCTCACACAAGAATACATCTCACCACTGTTGTAGTAGTTGTTGTTGTTCTTGCCATATACTCGCGAAACAATTGTTGCGCCACCTAAAATCTAAATTCCACCCTAAGACATATAATAATAACCTCACGTCTGTTTTCGTGTATTGGCAGAGGGACTACATGGTTTCTGATTAATTCTTCCATTGCAAACGAGTCGACAGCGATGGCCAGACCGGATGTAAGCGTCGTTTCTTGGCGGCTTGGCCGATGGGCTAAGTTAGTCGTCAGTCAGTCAGAAAATCGCTTGAGCTATTCGGCAGATTATAGGGAGAATAATTTAGGCGCCTGCGCATGCGGAACGTCAACATCCTAAACGCGCCACATATTCTCTTGATGGCCGAAAAATTGCTTTGGTTTATAAATAGCCGCTGTAACAACACTTTGGGACTTCATTCATCAGTTAGACAGATAACTGTTTGCGGTCGTAGAGTTTTATCAAAAATTCGTCACGACCACTTAGAGAATTTATAGGCATTATTGAACATGTTAGATTGTGGAGTTATGATTGTTTATGGGCATGCTAAGTGTATGAACATCTTATTCGTTGAATTCAGAAGGGATAAACACAACTTTTTTTGTCATCTAATTACGTCTTATTCAAAACTATTCTAACTGGATATCTATTTCCACATTTTAAATCTTAATTCAAAACAATTCCAAATTGCTACTTATCTACTAGGTCATATATTTTCCAATTTCTTGCCGATAAAAACGTCAATCTACTAATTCCTATGACTTTCTATTCAATCATATCACCTATATCCCTCTCTCTCATCACTGCAACTATCAACCTATCATCGCAACACACTACACTATGACCTCTTTATTATCGAACACCCCCATGAAGCATCATGTCAACAAGGCCGACATCATCCCTCATGACTGATCGCTTTCACGCTCCACATTCACTGTCGTCGTCGTCATCGTCGTCAGTCCACACGACGGTAACATTGCGTCCCGCACACAATGCCTCTGGCCGTCCAAAACAGCATTCACGGTCGGCTCCGCTTAATAAACGACTCTTTCTCTCTCTCTCTCTCTCTCTCTCGTCTCTCTCTCCTCTCGCTCTCTGCATTCCACCCACGCCCATCACGCTCACACACAAAGAAGTTGCAGGCTGAAACACAACGGCATCAGCAGCAGCAACAGCAGCACGCGAAATAGTGCTTCGGCCTATTTTTAGGGTTTCCCCGTTTATTTTCGGAGAGCTGCTGCTGCTGCTGCTGCTGCTGGCCAGCCCCCACGAAGCTGCTTTTTATTTCGCCTCATGCAAGTGCGAGAGAGTTGCGCGGGCCAATTTCGCGAGCGCGCGAGCTCTTTTCTCCGCTTCGTTTTGGCGGGCGACTGAATTAGACGCGACCGAGGCTATTTTTGGAGGAAAACACAGTTTCGGATGTTGTGGAGGGAAAGAGGAGAGTTTTAGTTGAGGTTCCGCGCGAGTTGTTCGATTGGGATAGTTGGTTAAGAGATAGAGAATTTTCTTTATTCAGGAAGTTTCTCGCTTTTGTGGAACGTATAAGATAAATGATCAAATTTGGAATTTTAAAGAATGGAATGTTGTTGTGTAGAGAGAATGTTAAATTTGGCTGCTGTAATGTATACGTGTATGAGTTTGATTTATTGGTATTTGGGAAAAAGAATTTTTTCATTCTGGGTGAAAGGTCCTACGATTGGAATCCGTCTTATGAGTTTTATCCGTTTTAATTAAATTTCGTGCCACCCATATCAATTTCGCTATGTTTTCTGCATGAAATAAAAAATCATTACATATCGGTATACGCTTAAAACTGTATTGCGAATATCTCTTACTAGAAATAACTAAAAAAAACTTCGGGCTACACAAACAATAATCTCATACTCTTGTCCTCACTGAAACGAAAAAAAAAGGAAAAAAAAATCCCAGATAATCTCCAGAGAAGCCACAAAAACCAACCAACCACAAAACACGATTATCCGTGAAAAAAAAACCGTCAACGCTAATAACAACAGTGGAAACGTACTTTTCACGCTATCAATCGCACGTGAGGATCTCATCTACTCTCTCGCGTAAACACTCAGATAAACTTTGCGGCGCGTGTATCTTTGAAAATAGCTCTCCCCGGGTTTCCCCTCTCTACCATCTCATTCTCGTTTTAATCCGCGCGCTATACGGCTGGATGGCTTTGTTTTTACGAATTGCACGCTACTATACATATATATGTGCGACTAAGGACTACGACAAAGCAAGCGCGCACGAGCAGTGCTGAATAGAAGAAAAAGCACCGCGCGCGGGAAGTAGTTTAGGCATATAGGAAGAGGGAGAGAGAAGGAGAAAAGTGTAGATAATAAAAGTCGCTAAAAATAGAACCCTTTATCTTGTGCGGAAAATTTACGATGACTGCGCGGGGTCGGCCCCATTGTCAGGGATCGAGGAGAAGAGATTTTCTCTCTCTCTATCTCACTCTTTCTTTTTAGACTATATAGGAGAGGAATGAAAAAATTGCTCGGCGTTATGTCGTTGTGAAATTTAGGGGTAAAGGGTGGTTAGAGTACAATGGAACTAGATAAACGATGAAAGAGCGAGAGACTATGGAATATGAGAGAATTGAAAAAAAAAATAGGAAAAGATGATTGTACTATGAATAAGGTAGGAAGAGTTGGAAGGGTGATGAAGCTAGCGGCTGGTAACAAACGACCAGATTACTTTCGTCGTGTGCTTGTAAAAGCTCGTAACGAGGACTTTTTCTGTAGCATTAAACTACCGATACATAATGCTGAGTCAGTTAATCTAAGCAGTAGTCGGTAATATTTCCGACAACGGGATGAAAATAAATCAAAGATGACATCGTTATACCGTGTCGAGTGTAACCCCCCCTTTCTTAGTTTTTAATAAAGTTCGACCTTGCGTTCTTTGAAATACAATTACAGCCGATGGGAATTGCCAAGTCAACGGTCCTTTGTCGGAGGAGAAAATACTTTTCTTCATAAATTCCTCCGTTGCAAGAGGCATTTATTGGATTTTTCTTTAAAACAAAACAAAAAAATAATAATAATCGTTCGTTGAAATCATGTTTACGATATTTTTTTTTCATAGACCAACAACGTACAACCCAAAAAAATTTTCGTTCAAAAATTACCCCACGAATCTCATCTTACCAACTTTTCCCCGAAACCAAAATTACATATCCTCCAATTCAAACCCTTCGCAAATCGGATCAGAAGGGTTCCGATTTATACGAGCTCACGAAAAAAGATCGAAACATATCTATACAGAAGATACGTATATAGGTATCACGGGAAAAGAGAGACTGCGGCGCGTTCGCGTGAGGAGGTGGAGGAGGAGGAGGAGGAGGAAGGGCATCCATATAGCTCGGTTCTATTCGAGGCGCGGCTTTGGTTCCGTGCCAGATCTATTTTCGCGAGAGGCGCAGCCGTGAGTGTGTGCGCGCGCGCGCATTGTGTGCTCTCTGCCCCGCGTGCCCGCGCTAATTTCGTTACGTATTCTCGCAAGCAAGCAAGCAAGCGGGGGCGACTTTATTTCCAATCCCGTCGTCGTCGTCGTCGTCGTTCTCTTTCTCGTTGTCGGCCGAGTAGAAGAGCAGAAAAGAACTGATGAGATTTTTCCAGGCCGCGGACGATGATCAGGGTTGAGTTATTGGTGTGTTATATGCCATGTGTGTTTGTGTGTAAATGATTCGAGTTTTCTTTTTGTTTGGGATTTTTTTTATAGGGTTATGATGAACGATGGGTGGGATTATTTCGGTGTTGTGAGTGTCGGCTGTGAATTCTAAATTTAGGCTTACTCGCATGTGTGTGCATGCATACAAAGAGGATTTCTTCGCTGTGGTTGATTAAATTTAACGTGTATATATGAGGAATTCGAGATAAAATTACACTTATATTAGTCTGAAAATAGTCCCAATTTTTATTATACGCCTTTGTGATACATTTTTTTGAAAGATTGAAATGTATGAAGAAAATGGCAAAAAATCCCTTTTTAGAATTTAACAAGCACGGAAATGATCCGAATTGTTCAAAGATCGCGTACCCAGAAAGCATAACTCTTGAGCTATCATCAACACTTTTTCATTACCTTTGGATTGCAAAAACATTTATAATTTTTTATGATCATTTCTTTATATTTTACGATACAAGAAACTAAAAAACATCGCCAAAGATGTACTTTAAAACGAAAGTTTTTCTGGTTTTTTAAACCTTTTCCTGGATTTCTTCGTATATACGCGCAGAGAAAGATCTACTCGAGGCAAATGGATTCCTTTTGCATGAAGAGGAAAATCCTTTGCTGGCAAATTATTCTTGTACGAGGAGGATTCCTCTTCATGGAAATAGAAGGTCTAGTTGACCGATAGGAAACATCTCTCTAACCAAAATCGGTTTGTGTGAAGAAGAAATGTCAGAAAAATGTTTAAACATATTTTTAATTTAAATGAAAAAAATTTTACTTCTATTAATTTTATTTATTTTAACTTTTATTTCATAATTATTTCTATTTTTTTTAATAACTATATAGCCATCTCTAAGCACGCTTCGCGCGCCACTTTTGTTTTTGTAACCTAGCAACCCTTTACTCCCACCAACCAAATCACGAATAAAATGTTTTGACAAGAAATCCATCATTTTTTTTTAAGATAGGAGGATAGGAGGATTGTAATTAATATTGGTGGTTAATAATTGTTTGTGAAAAAAACTGTTTCGTGGGTAGTCCTCAAGTGTAGCGGCTGGGAAATCGAACCCTCGACCTTTCGGTTGGGAAGCCGGTACCTTAACCGCACGGCTAATTAAGTTTTTGACAGAGAGCATGAAAAAAAGTAATATATATTTCAGAAGAATTAACTGATTTGGAGCAAGAGAAATATAATCTTAAAGCAAAAAATTAATTTTTTACCTCAAGAACCATACGTTTGATTCCAAACGATAATAATCGTTTTGCGTCAAGTGGTTTTTACAAAAGGATTTTCCTTTCGCCGCTAATAGACCATTTCTCTGCGTGTACATAAGCGCCTATGCACGTTCTCTCCGTAAAGTAATTCTCGCAGAGATTTCGCTCGGCTCTCTAATTGGTACAAAGAAAGTGGTCACCGCCCTCTAAATTCGGCCAATTTAATTCGTTGCCAAGAAACGAATGCTAACCTCCTCGAAGAATTCAGTTGAATTATATTTTTACAATTCTAACAATCAGCTATAACCTATAAATGTAATACATAAGCAAGCTTAACCTAAATGTACCCGTGTTCACAATAATATAGTTTACATTAAGACATTGCATTATCAAGCATACTTATAACACATGACCATTCCCAACGATCGAAGCCGCGACATTTCCTCTCTCCCTCTTCACACGCATACACACACACACACACACACACACACACAACCACTGCGCACTCGCTTCGCCGCAAGTTCCCACTCTCTTTCTCTTTTATCTGTTTACCAACAGCCCCACCACCGTCAACCAAGACACCCAACAACACACCACCAACCAAAAAATAACCGTCACTATCAAATCCCACGTATAGCAAAAAGATATACCCAATCAAATTCTGTAACGCACACGTATAGGGTGCGAATATCGAGAATATAACCTAGCCTAATGCTAGTATATACGCCGAGCGCGCGAAGACGCAAAGGTCACCCCCGGTGGGAGGGGGGTGGAGGAGGTGGTGGTGGTGGTGGTGGTATATTGCTGCAGCTCTCGCTCGGTCGCTCGAGGGTGCCGTGGCGCCTCTATTTATAGACCGCCGAGCCACCGCCCAACCAACCCGTGCGCCGCCCCCGCCGCCCCGCGCGCAAAACCTCCCGGCTATAAATAGCAAGCAAGCAAGCAAGAGCGCGCGCGTCGCGATTACTCGGGTAAAGAGAGGAGGAGGAGGAGGAGAAGGGAGAATCGCGCGGGAAAGTCGGGAAAAAGCAGGACGAAGGCGGTATTCCGAAAATGCTATTTTCAGCCTCGCTGCGTTCTCGTATGCGTGGGCGTGTGTGTACGTGTGTGGAACATGTGGCGATGGGTTGTATATGGTTGTGTGCAAGCAAGAGGCAGGGAGAAGGAAGCTTTTCGATCTTGTTTGGAAGAAAAGAGAGAGAGAAAGGAATTTTCGAAGGTATACGCGGTGTTGCGGCTATATGGAAGTTTTAGGTTATGTGATGGGTACACTTTGGATGTACTTACCTTGTGTTCAAGGAATAAGGGAACAGGGAAGCAATTTGTAAATGGTCGATTATTGAGGCTGAGGTGCATTCGTTAGCAAATTAATCGGAAAATTTGTTTTTCAAAGTAGGTACAGCTTTCAAAGAATCTTTTTTTTTATTCACGTAGGCTATGATATTAATAAGTGACTTTTAAAAGGAATTTATAAAATTACATAAGTTATTATGAATTTTAAAATGTTTGAAAAACGAAAAATCTACTATCATTTCTACTGTGAGTTTTTATTTTTCAAAGAGAAATGATAATCTCTGAATCTTTGTTAAAAACCAAATCGCGAATATTTTTAGATACACAAAGTCCGAACAATAACAAAGAAAGCTCTGTATGTGGAGGTAAAAGCTTTGCAATTTTTCGACCGACGTCATAGTCTTTAAATAGCGAAATACAGAATAATTACATTTACGAGTGATAGGTTATCGATTTCAAATACAATTATTTAACTTTTTTTAAGAGCTTCCGGAAGCTTTAACCACAACGTGCGAGCTTTGCTCTTTAAGCTACGCAAACTATATATTTCAGATTACATACGCGCATGTGTGTGTGTACGTCGGAAGTAAAAGATTGCTTTTACGAGATGCACCAGAGCAAAATAATGTTAAAACAGTTAGCTTTGCATTTTCAGTTCGTTAAAGCTAAAATGATGTAGTGGATGATTTTCAATGAAATGTATAAGAGTTCACTTCATAAAAAGCTCAATTTTTACCCGACTTATGATTTTACTTTCAAACGTTCTTCTTTAATGTCGTTAAAATAAAAAAAAAACTAATGTTTACAGAAGTGCAATTTAACGTCGTTTTTAACATGTAAATAACGAAATTCAAACAACTACATAATATTTATTGAAACAACGTTACACACACGTATGACAAACTCTTTAAAAAAAAAAAAAAAAAAAATACCAAAATAACATCGTTCTTTTCAAACTCGACAGAAAAAAATCAACAATCGTATAAGGATTCAATGTATCCCTATATATAACCTCATCCGACACATTCATCAAACAAATCCGCTGACATCTTTTCTTCGAGCTTTACAAACACATGCCGCTTGCCGCTATATATGCAGTACTTACAATCTAAAATTTTCAGTCTCGCGTCGCTCGACGCCTTCTTCATGGGTATACACGCGTGCGTAGTGGGGTAACATATAACTCGCGGACTTCACAGAGAGAAAGAGAGTCGCGGCTATATGGTGACGAGTGAAACACACGCGCACATGTACAACCACTCCTGGAATAGAGATCCCGGAATAGATATACGCGAGAGGTTTTTATATTATTCCAAATAATTCTCCTCTTTGTGCGCGCGCGAATGAGCAAAAGCTTTTGGTGTCTTGGAGATTATAAAAATAGCCGTTTATATATATGCAGATAAGAATTTCATTTTTTTTTTATCAACTCGTGCTATTAACAGAAACTTTTGTTGGTCAGATGGTCTGTGATGCGTTTTGTTGTTTGCGAATAAAGGTTGCTGCTGCTTTTGGCATACTTTTGTGAAGAAATTTATAAGTAGAGTTTTTTTTCGGTCGATTCGTTTCTTCACAACAGATAGGGAGAAAGTACGTAAAGATTTTTCCAGTTTCAGGATGTTTCAGAATTGCGAAGGAATGCGTGCTATTTATCGCTTATTTATAATTTCAACGTTATATTTAATCGTCGATAAAATGTCCATTGTAATTTCTACAAAGCTCTCATGTAAAGTAAATGAAGAGTATTTATATATTGTATCTGTGGTGCATTTTTTTCTAGGATGTAATGTAAATTGATTTCCTATCAACATTTCTTAAGTATTTATGGATCGACTGACACTATTTTTTATAAGTGGAAAAAATCGAATTAAAATTGCCTAACAATTGAAGAGCTATTCGGAATAGAGGCATATATCTCTTATGAAAAACTCACAGCTCGTCAATTAGAGTTCTTGCTGTCTATTATAAATAAATGCTTCTTAAAAATTTTTATAATATTACTGATTATAGCTTAAATTCTGAAGGAAATATTTATCGACTTCTAAAGTCTAAGTATTTGATTGTAAATTAAATTAGTTCATTAAATACACTTCTCGATTTTCAATAATATATGAATTCTAAAAATAACAACATGCGATCATTTCCTGTTATCGAAATGAAAAAAACATGAAGAGTAGGTTTATCAAATTTTTAGTATGTTTGATCTTACCAATGATTATAGAGAAAAGCTTTTACCGCGACGGTATATAGTATTGCGAATAAATAATTCACCATTGTGGCTATAAGAAAAATATCATAATTATTATTCGATTGAATTTTGCACAAGAGGAAAAACTCTTGTCTGTTAAATATTATTTAATTTTTAACTACATATTCAGTTCAATCTGATGAAACTGGTTTAAGTTTTTAAGAGAAGTTCATTCATCTTATGATTAATAAGATTCTATATATTTAGTATCCGGTAATCTTAAATGCTATTAAAGAAATAAAGATATTCAAAAGTAAAAACATTCATTTCGTCTTTAAAAGGAAGTGTTAAAATGAATCAAGCAGTCAATTGAAAAATGAAAAACATTTTTAGTTACCATCACAGGTGATATGTTTATATACCTTATTACTCGTCTGTGAATCTGGACCTAGTTTTTGATCGATTTAACTATTACAAAAAATATGCTATAAGTATATGTAATAATGTAAGGATATATAATACATATTATTGATTTTTGGAGAATTAATTTTTGATACGATGAATAATTCAAATGACGATTTCAACATAAAATTGTTCAAAATTGAGTCTGATTGAGCCTCATATCGTACATTTGTAATATATAAAAGAACATTTATGACTTATATACTTCTGGACGTCCTTTGATATATTTTGGATAATTAATTACGAAGGTATTATAAGAAGAAATGATTCTTATATAATCGGATTCCAAATTTCGATAAAATTATTTGAACTCCGTGTGCTTTCACCCACATTACACTTTTTTCAAAATGATAATTTTTAAATGTTTATATGTTTATCATACCATAGAACTTTTATTTAATTTTTTTTTAAATCATTATTGACATATATTTTAAGGAATATATTTATAGGAATAGACATTTAAAATAATTCCGAACAATCTCGTATACTTTTATAATTGATTATATTAAATTATTCAGTCTTGAAGAAGTTATATCTGCCAAAAAGCTATTTGTTATTAATTCCATGATATCCATGTTATTCACTCAATTTAATTAAGATTCTTTTTACCACTAGCACCTTCATATAGAGATGCATTTTCAAGGTACTTCATTTATCGTCTAAGAAAAATTTAAACGACACAAAAATAATCGACATTTACAATCAGCGGTTACATTTTGATTTAAAATTGTTGTTTTGATAAATGCTTCCTTCCAAGATTATCATTATAAACATCTTTTAGCATTTCTTGTAGGACATAACGCGTCATTCCTCTTTATTAATAACCATCAAATACAAAATATCTCGGTACAATGGTCTAACAGTCTAGTCTATATAATACGTGTCGCATCCAACGATAAACACTAAATCATTCCCCTTTCTGCTCACAACCTTTCCCATCAACCATCACATCGTCCCCATAAATTTCCGATCACCTCGAGACAACAACGTATAGCTCTTTCGTGAGAGTATATGTATATACACGCGCAAACAAAGAAGTTATATATATGTGTGTGTGTGAACCAGGGCACGAACGCAAGCAGCGTCGCGAGATCAAGTGAGAAGAGAGAGAATGAGAGGATACGACGCCGAAAATATACTACTATATACCAGCGCCACTGGCGATTTTGGTAATTTATGCGCTGTTTACCCCGCCGCGACGCTTTTAGATCAGATATTATTGCCCTGAGCGATTGTTAGGATGTGTGTGTGTGCGTGTGTTTATGTCCCGATATGGAAAAACCAGGGATATATATGTGCCTGCTTGCCGGTGTTTTGTTTGTGTTGATTGGATACAGTGATATTATAAGAATTTTCCCGTAGGCGGTGGTTTAAGATGACGTGCGTCGAGGGTTGTTCTAGTAAAAGTTTTGCGAAAAAAAGGAATTTTCCAGCAGGTAAGTTGGTTTGATCATTTGAAGTGGGGGCGTATTAACAACGTCACTCTGTATAGCTTCAATCAATCAACTCGAGTTTATGACATTTTTTTTCTTGTGATTGTTGTGGTGACACGACGTGTGAAATTAAATATTTGATGCAAGAACAAAGAAGAGAAGTTGAAAAGAATTTATATTATTATAATTATTCACCTTATTGTATTGTAGAATAGTATTTCCTTGGAATTTCGCAGTCGCAGTTATTTCATATAACTTGACGACATTCGTCAAGAGAGTCTCACTTGACGTAGATCACTTCACTATTAATATTAATACGAGAACTTCTTAGGTGTTTTGTTTTCACCACATCGATGAACATAATGCTTTTAAAGACAGCATTAACAATTGATATAAAATTACAACAACAAAATTTCATCGCTTTTCCTACAAGAATACATCAAACTTCACCACATTTTCCGAACCTCTTTACAACATCCCTTACGTACCACAACCTCATGCAGCATCCCATACTTCATCTTTTCTCTTCTCCATGTTATTCTCTCTTCCCGCTAAAATCCAACGGAGGTCGATATTTTAAGTAATCCCGCGTGCGCGCGCGCGCGCCTTTCTGCATCTCATTCCTTTTGTTCACGAGCTTTTCTCGTTCCCCCTTTCTCTCTCTCTTGATTCGAGAATAAGATCGTTGCTCCTTTTTTCCTCTCATTCTCTCCTCCATGCGACTGCGGCTTCCTCCCGCGCAAGAACGCGCGCTTAGCGTGAGGTCGCGAACTATAAATATGCGCCCTTAAAAAACGGGACGCTCCACTTTCGGGAATCGCTATAAGCTATCGTCGCCGCTCCCACGCTATGTGTATGAGGAGATGTGCAGTGTTAATTGGCGCGTATAGTAAAAAAAAAAGAAAGACGTTAATGGTATTGTTTGGGAGTCGGTAAGTGCGAATAGTTAGAAGTGACTAGGAGATGGTCAGACCTCCGGATCACGGATTTCGCTCAAACTTTGAGATATGTTTTTGGATACCAAAATATGATGAAAGATGAAATATTAGACCCTAACGATTCGATAAGCTGGAGTTATCGATATTTTTAGTTGGATTTTAAGGAAATATTGAAAAAATTGCTAGTTTTTATTTGTTTATTATTTAGTTTAGATAAATCACACATAAAATTGTAACAATGAAAACTAGAGAGTGTCAATTTTTTGTTGCATTTTTCAGAATTGAAAAATATTGAATCTATCCAAAGTTGTTATAGTTTAAAGTTAAGCGTAAAAAAATCGCTTATAAATCGATGGAAACTAGAGCATGTCTATTTTAATGTATTTTCATTGTTTAAATTTAAATCATAATTTTGGATAGATTCAATATTTTTCAATTCTGAAAAATGCAATAAAAAGGTGGCACTCTCTAGTTTTCATTTCGCTGTTTACAATTGCATGTATGCTTTATCTAAACTAAATAATAAACAAATAAAAAGAACAATTTTTGCAATATTTCCTTAAAATGCAACTAAAATTGTCGATAACTCGAGCTTATCGAAGCGTTAGGGTCTAATATTTCATCTTTCATCATATTCTGGTATCCAAAAATATATCCCAAAGTTTTAATTCATTTCAATGGGAATGAAGAGATTCCAAGCGATTGTTCGGGAGGAAAAGTTTTGGACCGAGTCTGGCCGATGTTTGAGTCAAAGAGTCTAATATTAGCCAAGGTAATGGGAACTTTATTTACAATATTGTAGTTAGATAAACGATTGAATGAATTATGTGAAGATTAAATAAGGCAGACAGCGTAATTTGTGTGTACTTTTCTTATCATAGATTTTATTTACGTAACATTGCGCGTTAAGTTCCGTTTTTGACACGAAATTTGTGTCAGTTGTGTCTGACAAAGATAAACCTGGAAAATTTTCGTCAAACAAAAATTACGAAATACTTTTTAATTATTAATTTAGACTTTTATAATGAAAAGAAAAAGTACTAGAAAGATTCTGAATTTGTCATACTGTGACATAAACCAATAACCATGGCAACTTAACACAGATTCAGTTTTTCATAGGTTCTGCATAATCTAAAAAAAAATTTATTATTATTGTAATATCGAACGTAATGAAAGCCGATAATTTTATGATTTCCTTTTTAGTCCATTAATTATTTGGTAAAGTATTTTATAGTTAATAATCAGAAAAAAAATAATTTTTCTTAATACTAGAACAGGATTATTTTGCAAAATTTATAGTGCATTTATAAATAAGTGAGAATAAATAACAATTAAGATGAGGAAGTTGATCGCGACTGCAATGCTCATTATTTTTCACGAGGATATTGGATTTTTTTTTTAATTAACGCTTAATGAGTTCACTTGAATATTTTATTTTCCACCGATATTGAAAGATAACGATCGGATTAGAAGTTTTCCATAGTGCGAAATAATTTGATTAGTAAATTTATGCTCGTTAATGTCAGTGTATACTATCATAATAGTCACTAAGGCAAATAATTTTATTTTTTTTTAGTATAATAATTAGCAGTAACAAAAACTTTTTCTGGATAATAATTAACTCTCATCCCTTCTCCGCTTAGATTAATGCGATAAGCAAAATAATATTACTCAATAATCCCTGAATAAGTACTTTTCAGCAATCGCGTGAATAGATCGATTAAATTACCGTGCAAATAACTATAATTACGCTCAATACAGTCATTCTTTACCGAGTTTAGAGGATAAAGTAAAAAATTTCTTTCCATATTCAAAAATCAAACGCAATGAAGATCTACAAATCCCCTAATCTCTACAAAATCATTTTCAACATTTTCTGCTTAATCTTCCAAAACAACATCTCTCTCCTCTTTCTCTCTCTTTATTTTTCTTTCTCTCTTCACCAAAAGCCATTGACCGCGCACTTCACTTTTGCTTCTGTCCCTCATGCGCTGCTACACACATTATCCATATTGCACAGGTTCGGACTCGCTCTCGCTCCCACGTTCTTGCTTGTGTCCCCTATATATCCGCACACCACACCACCCGGGAGTCTTTCCCTCCCTCTCTTTTGCTCTTTTCATCGCAAAAAGAAAAAAAAAAGTAAAAATTTCGCTCCCGAGCCTGTGTCTCTTTCTCGCGAGCGTGTGTTCGCGCGCGCGCGCGCGCGCGGGAGCCTTTTATAAATAGCGACGTCTCGTACGGAAATATCGGCGCCTAAAAATAACGGCGAAAATAAACGCACACGTGTGAAAACAGGCGAGGAGAGAGAGAGAGAGAGAGAAGGGTTATAAGAGAGGGACGATGATTCGCCGTCGCACGGACGTTGAAGAAATGTGTACGACGAGAATGTGTGATTAATTGGCCCGAGGTCGAAAGTAGTTTTGAGAGTTTTCGGCCGATTGGAGATGGTTTGTGTTTGTATATTGTAATTTTCAGATGTTCTTTTTTAAAGGAAACCTTTTCTATAAACGCGTGTTTCATGTGAAGTTTGATCATATTTACAGAGTTTTTACTTTTTTTTTATATCTCTACTATGATAATTTAGAAAGTGACTTTAATTTGTTCAAAATATTGTATTTTATTCTTGTCTTTATGTACTTACTCTAATTATCAAAACTAAATAAATAAATGCTAGTAACTTAAACATATCGAAGTAAAAAATAGATTTTTACTACTTTTAGTAAGATTAGATAAAATATTTCATAAGAGGTAAACGTTGGTATCAAATATTTATCAACAACTCGATCATCTGGAAATAATGTACCCATAACAATATCTGATTATAAGAATATTGGCATTAATCGACTCGATAAGGAACGAAAACTTACTTCTATTGAATAAAAACTCCTCCAATAAGACTGGAATTAGTCATACAATATGGTGATACCATAAATCATTTGTAGGCCTTGAAAACGTTTCGAAACGCGGAAAATAAGTCAGTTGGCTGAACAAAGAGTAAAATAGCGGTTAAACAAGTGTCTATTGCTTTTCAGATACAAAAGAGAAACTTGAAAAAATATTCTAGACAAGACTGTTGCTATATCCGCGTGTATATATGTTGTGCTCGTGTTTCTTTTTTTACTTCGACGTATTTGATATATTATGAACGATATATATTGTTACGGTTACGATAAGAATATTTATAAATAATTAAATTCATATCTTAATCTGTCTAACGTTTGAATCGAATATAAAAAGTTGCTAAAAGCAAAACCTTATAAGCTTCAAGAAATTATGTAAATAACACGTAATTTGTATTCATCCGTGAAAAGAAAAAAATTTTATAGCGGCGAAAAACCGTATCGAGATCTAAATATAGTATGCTTAGCCAACCTTGAGGCGTCAATCAGAATATTAAATTCAGAAACTGACATCATGTTCCAAATTAGAAAAACTTTACTACAACATTATAACCAAAGATGGCATACCAAAGGTTGAATGTACACTTTTTAAGCTTTTTATGCTAAAAGTATTGACGCAATATTTATAGACTAGTATATAGTTTACTTAATCATTTTGAAAGCTTATAAATAAAAAGCTTTTGCAAAATTTTCCATAACATAAACATATAGATTTAATTAAAAGTGAAAACAAAGAAAAAACAAAAGTAGGCGTTTATTAGAGAACAACAAACAGGTTTTTTTTTATTTCGCTTTCACAGAAGCTGCTGCTGCAGCATTTATGAATTTTGTTATTCATAAATGGCTCTTCGAGACTTCGAGGTAATGTTTATAATTAGATATCGATTGCGTAACATCTGGGTGGTTTGCGTGAAATATATAATATTATAACTTAAAATAGCTTAAACACTCGATAAAACATAATATTTTATACCTGATTTTTCAATAAATACTATTTTTTTAATTATTATTTTAAGACTTCGGAAAGAGACGTTGACGTATAAAAAATAATGTTTTGTCATATAGGTATATCACAGATATTCTCATTGATATATGTAAAGCTTCCTTTATTCCAAAGTATCATGAATATTTTAATAACAAAACTCGTCACAACTATATATATATATATATATGTATGTATATATATGCATAAGCACTGCGATATGAAAAAAAAAATATTTTAATGAAAAACAACAGATTCAATGTAACGGAAGTGTTTATATATATATAGATACACACACACACACTTTCAATCCAACCTTACATCTGAGCACACACATAAACAAAATCGAACACCAACATACGTTCAAATTCCACCACCTAAATTCCCGCCTCACTCCACAATGTCTCATTCACCCTCTACACACTCGCCGACCTCTCTATCTTCTCTACAATCACCTCTCGACCATCAAACCCCCCTTCACCACTCAACTGCATACCTAAACTCTCTCTCTCTCTCTCTCTCTACGTCTAATCACACTCCTATCGCGCATATACACACATATACATATACAGACATATAGCAGCTTCTAGACTCCATTCTCTGCGCTCTTAGTCGCAAGTGGAGGCGGACGCAGCACGCTGCGCGCACGAGCGCACACTTACACACACACACACGTATACATATATATACGCACACACATATCGGGCTTGGTAAAGTCTAAAAATAGCCGAGAGGCGGTACATCATATCGAGCGGTGTTCTATAAATACGCGTTGCTGTGCAAACACATATACACACACATACCCACAGAAACCGAGAGTCCCTGAATAATAAGGCTCTCTCTCTGTCTACACTTGTGCTGGTGTATACTCCCTCCTTCCTCTGCTATATATATATATATACTCCTCCGCGATATGAAGAATCGAATCGATGCTCTGCGGTCGACGCTATTTCTGGCCGTTTCGAAAAATCACCGCGTGTACATGTGTGTGTGTGTTTATATGTATATGTATATGAGAGAGAGAGAGCGAGCGAATCGACCCGCACGCGGAATCCCGATTTCGCGAGTTTCCTGTGACACACACGCCGCGAGGTTAATTTTGGCGGGCGTTATTATAGGTACATAGAGGGTATTTAGAGTGCGAAGGATTTTTATACATGCGCGTTAACACTCCTTTTCTGTCTGATTGTGTTAAGTGGTCGATGATGATGATGATGATGATAATGTATAGGCGAAGAGGTGAACTGTTTTTTCAATTCCTACGTCAGATTTTTTGAATAACAAAAAGTTTATTCGCACCAATGTGATCTATATATATATATATAGTTGATCGATGTAAAAGAACCTGATTCTTTATGGTTATGTACGAATTATTATATCATATAAGACGGTGCTAAATTTACTAGTTATAAATCAGCAGTATAAGCGTTAATGTCGTTTGAAGAAAAATAAAACCGATATGTAAGCAAATTGTTATAATCATTAATACTCAATTATACACCCGCGCTACTCTCGTCCATCATTGCTCTAATACAACCTGACCGCGTAGCGCGCGCAATTCAAATTCCCTCGTTCTCTCTCTCTCTCTCTCTCTCTCTTTTCTTTCTCTTACATAATTCTACCTAAGTATTCAGCCCCTTAAATAATGCACATCTCTACACACACACACACACATACACTTCTTCTCTTCGTGTTTCTTCCACTTATATACCTATTCTCGCGTATAGCCTATACCACCACTATTACTATTCCGACTACCACTACCCTTATACAATTCCAAATCGCATTAGCGGCGGTGGGGGGGGGGGCCGCGTCGACCGTTCGCGCGACTCTTTGCACTTGAGGAAGGACTTTGCCTCTCTCGTCAACCTTGGAATCGAGCTATATACAAACGCGCGCGCATATACGCCGGAAGTCCTTGCGTCGTCGTCGTCGTCTCGTTCTAGTATGTAATATAGCTTTCTTTCTTTTTTCCCTCTCTTTCTCTTAGTTTCTTCTATACACGCATATATATATATATACGTGCATATCGATCGATGTTGCCACCACCACTACCACCACCACCCACCCCCCTTTGCGTACCGTCTTACCGCCTTCTCTCTCTCTCTCTCGCTCCTTTTTTTCGTGAAGGGGAGGAATTTAAAAATATAACAAACGCTGCCGTGCGGACACGCGGTGTCGGCGTGATGCGCGCGCGATAGCCGTCCCCCGATCGATAAACGCGCGATACTGCGAGTTTTCGCGGGAGAGAGAGAGAGAGAGAAGGAGGAAGAGAGGAGGGGATGATCGATCGACGTGCGCGTTGAGGACCGAAATAGCGCGTGGAATAAATAATTGGGGGGAGGGAGGTAAATAAAGAGGCGCGTGTATATATGTGTGTGCGTATGTGGATGTTTTGGTTATGCGAGAGAATATATATCAGCGGGAATTTTGAATGGTATAGTAAGAGCGAAAGTTTTTATCATAATGATTTTGTGTTGACGCATTGCAATTTATTACTTGTATGTTTTATTCTATACCGATATACAAGGTAGATTTGAATTAAATATATTTTAATTTGGGTAAAAGATTTGTTAATAAGATAAGTACATACATGTATATTTGTGTACTTGTAAAAAATTTTATGATTCGCTATAATTCGATATAAATGTGAGTATATAAACGTTTAAAAGGTTTGTAAAAATGAGTGAAGAGGAAAATTATTTTTATATATAGAGGATCGAAAGTATTTTCCCATGGTATTAGCTTATTCAGCATCTTTCAAAGCAACTCTTTATTTATAATAAAACATACTTTATTAATAGAGTGAAAACATTTTTTCCCATCAGACAATTTTTTTTTCTTCTATAAACCTTATAGCTGAAATTGTAATTATGGTAAACCTTTTCGAATCCATCAATTCGATGAATAAATTATTATGGGAAGATATGATCGACGATAGACTATACCGAAGAAGAGTGACTCATAATTCATACATTTTAAACTTATTCGCTGCAGGCACTTCTTTTTTTGCAAATTGTCTGGGGTCGCAGTATTATTATTAAATCGATAAAGCATAAAACTATTTTCATACGTGCTATAAATAAACAAAGGCGGCGATCGAGTTTTTGCAATCTTAACCGTACCAAAAGCAGAACGCGAGAGATACTCTCCTTGTTCGACCATTACTTATTTAAATCTCGACGATTATATTTAAAATTCATGCACGTTCGCCAATAATAATTTCTCATCGATATATATATGAACGACAATATACGTAAAATTTTCATCTATAAATATTAATTATCCCACCGTTGATTATTTTCATTTTGAGTTGTTTAAATATTTGAAATTTAATACATATACTCACAAAATAAAATATAATGTACGGTGCAAGTGGCCGAAAATAGCTGCTATACACGCTGTATCTGAATCAATAATCTTAACTGATATAATGAAGTAAACCCGTGGAACGATCCCCACGACGCGATAATCGTTCACACACACTCCTCGTACGTGTCGTATATAGTCTATACGTCCTAAAAACCTGCTCAATTAATATATCGAGCGCGCGTTCTTGTCAGTCAAGTATATAGCAGTGGGCGCCGTTGTTGCCGCCGCAACGCAGCGCAGATATACAAACCAAATAACGTCGTCTTCCGGTAGAGAGAGAAAGAGATTGAATATACCATGACGTCAGAGTAGCCGACAAAGTGCGTTCTAATTGCGTAGAACGATAAAAATCCGTCCGTATATAAACGTATATATAAGAAAATCGAGGTCCCTTGTATTATATACCGTCATTATCACCGAATTCTTTCCTTAATCTTTACGATCCTATTGTGTCGTTCTCGACACAGCAGCAGCAGCAACAGTAACACTCATCCCCATCAATTAAAAGCAATCCAGCGTAAGCTTAGTAATTCAATCTCCCTTCGGGTTCCCTTCCCGTCGTAAAATGTCAAAGGACGCGCGCGCGCGCGGGGCGCTATTTTCGCGGAATTGATAAAAAAAGGAGGTGACGAGTATATAAAGGATGCCGCCACGAGCACCGATAAGCGTAGCTTCCGTTGCCGCGAGCGCAGACTCCGACGGTTCGGCCCACGTGCATCCGACTTCGCGTTTTCGCCCGAGTGGTCTTCTCTCTTTTCTCCCGTGTGTGTATATATGTGTATAAAGCTTCCGGCCTCACTGCGCGACATCGTCGAGATATATATGTAAAAGAGTTCTTTTGTTTTGTGCGGGTGACCAATGTATAGTGCGAATGCCGGGAAGGAGTTTGGATTGGTTTCAATTGTTAGTGTGATTTGATGTAGACCGAAAATATAATGTTTTTAACATGATAATCGTATATGAATGATGTTAATGAAATTGAGCAAAAAAATATTTTAGATGATATTTATTACGTGTAGATTAATTAAATGAAATCACTGATTTTTCAACATAGAAATTTTACTAATAATATTAATCGAATAATTCAAACGCATTTCTGGCAATATACTTATTGCCCAAACGAAACCAATATAAATTTATGTTAATTAATTGTCTAAATAATATAAATAGGGGTGCGTATACAACTCCAAGGGTTCCCAGGTCTTTGACGGCGATGATATTGAAGAAGCTAATGTAAATTTCCTTCGTGACCATTAACTTGCTTGCAATTCGGTGAACAAACTGGCCGACAATATACGAAAATGTTATTTATGGCGCGATAAGAAGCGATTTATTAATGCCTCGGGTATTTATCATATAATACCTGATCGGAAGATCAGGTGTTGTTGACGCTTGAACACTCGAGGAAGAATGTCATCGGCATCTTCTGAAGATTGTGACGTAAATCTTGAGAAAATCAATCCACGTGTATATAAACGATATTAATTATCTTATCGGCACGTAATCGCGTGGATCTTTAAAAGATATATATACCTTAATTTATAAATGGAACGGAAGCCTTTAATTGTAATGTTCTTACTTATAAGATTAACATTGTATCTATATTGAAACTAAATTCTTACCTCCTTTTTGTTACAGGTCAGTAAACACACACTTATACGTGAACAATTCAGCCAGAAAATAAGTAAGTCTCTCTGAATATATATACAAAATGAAAATCTATTTTTACATTTTCATGTGGGTTATATACTGAAACAAATGTGATATTGATTCTTAAAACAAAAGAAGAAGTGTAAGCAGACTTTCAGCAATATCTTCATTCACGTTTTCTTTAAACTATAGAAAGTTATTATTATCGCCATATACGCCGTTCAATTTCGCAAAAGTACCTCTTACGCAAATTTTATTCAAGTCATAAAAATAACTTATAAAACACTACGAACTTGAAGCGAACTTTGCCTATTATTTCTCCCACAGGGCGAACTTTTGCTTTAAAATAATTCCTCCTCTCGATAAAGAACAGCGTGTTGCATATTAAGACAACTTTTCCATCCAAGCAAAACAAATGATGCATCCGGTTTTTTCTTTTTTAAATTCCATCGCGAACGTCTTCGTTTCATCACGTGATTCATACCGATAAAGGAAAACACGAAGACCTTGAATTTTACTTTTCATCGTTAACAAACCATATAATCTAATTTCATCAAGGTCGCGGTTGTTGTTGTTGTTGTTTTGCCATATAATGTTTTACTCGGCAATATTACAACACAAAGCTTAATAATTTTTGTTTTCCATATCAAAGTTATATGGTATCACAACAAAGATCTAATTTTGCATGAGAAACATTCCATATACAAACGTGGTTTTGTTCAAGTTATTACGTATACAGACGACGATGCACAACTCTTTCATCAGACCGAACCCTAAACTGGACATTCGCCTGCTTTATTTAGCCAATTTATATTACGCGAGCAAAACAACAACCCAGAGTGTGCGTCACTACACACTTCTCTTTTCACTCTCTGCGCGTAACAAATAATTCTAAATGCGTAATGCAATCTGTAATAACCCGTGATAATACCTATCGTCAAAAATATATATATATATATAATCCCCTCCTGTGTATAACCTCAACCCCTGTGTTATATTAAATTTAACTTGTGGACAGACACACCCGTATATATATCTCGACGCTATTTTTCGCTCACGTTTATATTGTGCAACGCGTTCGTTCGTTCGTCCGTCCGTCCGCGTAACGCGAATATTATACACCCGATGCGATAACGTAATTCCGCACGATGATTTTCGTTCGGAAGCGAACATAAGGGGTTATATTGCGACTGCTCGTTAATTAGTCACAGTATGGTGATTCGATTGAAAAAGGGGAATGTAGAGAAGATATATGTGTGTGTGTGTATATATAGGGTGTGACGCGTCATTGTTATCGTTACGATGATTTTGATTACTGTATCGCACCAAGATTGTTATGATCAGACTGATCGAAATAGATACATCAACGATTACGGTATGAATTAACAAATTTTTACCTTCGACTGTATTATCAAGTGTTCGATTTCTTTTCCACTGATAATAATAACCGGTAAGACGTCAAGCTTAAGTTAAGCTTAAAAAAAGAAGGGGAGAGACAATGTCATCGGATATAGGCAATTTGATCGAATATAGACTATTAATTACACTCTGTTTACATCGAACTTGTATAGCTGGTATATATACGGAGAACTACTTTTACAATTGAAAAGCAATTTGCAATAAGTCTCTCGAACACAACGCGTATACTAAATTTTTTACATATATATATACGAAGCTCTATAGCGCGCAGGGTATACAAATATTTTTATATATATTCAGCGCGCCTGTTACGACATTGACTTATATACCTATAACGACGAGGGCTAAATTTGAAACGTATTATACATACACATATATACGACGAACGTAAGACGTGTGGCGCTCAAGTCGACGTAATCGCGATCGTGCGCGCGCGCGCGTGTACATATATATCTAGACGTCAAAATTGACGATGCGCACGCGTATGCACATACCTCGCCATCTTGACATCATTGACCTATCGAGCGTATATATATATATATATATACACTGTAAATTACAATTACGCGATCTATATAGTCGCGTTGGGGTTGGAATGATATTATGTAAGGTGTAACACACGTGTTGTACGTGAATAGTAGTACATATATAGATGAATCATTTAATGAAAAAAGAAATTTTTGTTTGAACTAATCCAAAGATTTTTATATTTCTCTTTAAATACTACGTACAAACAAATTATTTAAAAATTTAGCACCAGAATATTTCAAGCTCCAATTTTTCCACTACATATTCAATTAACCCCCTCTCCTTCGCAATCATTATACCCTTCTGATAATTAGAAAATTAAAAGAAAAAACAAATACTTTCAACGCAAACAAAACCGAAGCACCACCGCATACATATATACATATACGACCTCGAACAGCCTCGTGCACGCGTATATACAAAACACGTGCCATTATATACATATATGTATATACACGTGTGTGTATGGCTCTCTCCCTTCGTCGTCAGGCCTATCTGTCATCGACCCTCCCCTAAATAGAAAACAAACTCGGTGTTTCTTTTCTCGGCCAGTAGCAGTATAGTATATAGCAAAGCGTTGTTGAAGGGTAGCTTTTACTTATACGTTATACTTCTCTGGTTGTGTCTCGTAATCACCCCCTCTCGCATCCCAACCCCCCCTCCTCCTCTGCTCTCGAACCAACATCGACTACTATATACGTCGACGCGTGAGAGTTACGTCAGTACGCGGCTGACGTTACGATATATACACGTTCGAGAGTGAGAAAGAGAGAGAGAGTTAAAGTCCTCGTTACATGTATATATCATGCGTTACCGCGTCTATAGCACACGCGTATATAGAGATAATAAAATATACGTGTGTGTGTGTGTGTGTTCGCAATTGCCTTGTTCGTCATTCACCGATATTTCGAGTATTACGACCCCTTAGTTTTGATACTACGTATATATGATATAGTGTGTATGTGTGTGACGCGGCATGCGCGCGTCTCATGAATTTGTGATCAAAGACACGTGGCTGGTTTTGCTTGCGCGTTACTTGCGTGTAATACTTCCGCGATTTTCTTCTTTTTTTCAGATACAAATATAGGAAAGGTGCGCATGGATCGTTGGCACGTGGAATTGTACATCTATGTATATGTATGTGGGTGTGTGTGTGTGTGTTTTTTTTTCTAATGGTTCTTAGAGTTGCTTCGATATATACGTGAGTCAGACGCGAATTAGTAACGACGTGGTTCATTATTATTTTAAGATCGACGCGTTATGTGCAGTGATGTCAAGTATGTGTGTGTGTGTGTGTGTATGTTTGTTTTGACTGTCGACCGAGTGGGTGTGAGTTTTTTTTCACCTGAGCTAATTTTCGTCACAACGCCGATTACGACGATGCGTATAGCTCTAGTAATCGTCTATTTTCAATTTGCATATTATTTTCAAGCGTGTTTTTCAACTGATGAATGAAGTATTCAGTATGCTCACGTTGACGTTGTTATCGCATATATACGTAGGACGGTAACATGGGCAAAAATATGATTTTTATTTTTCATGTGTATATAGTACACTGATAGAATAAAATTTTTTATCCAAAGCCCTGTAAGTTAATAGTTAAGGCATGAAATTAAAATTATTAAAAATAAGATTGTTAATAGAATAACATTTTTTATCCAAAGCCCTGTAAGTTAATAGTTAAGGCATGAAACTAAAATTATTAAAAATAAGATTGTTAATTAACACGTAAAATTTCATCAATTATTAATAGTCAGAGTATTTCTATAACTTTTTCTGAAATTTTTATAGCTTGTCAACATTTTTTTAACGTTCAATTTAAATATCTGACAAATACGTATTATATTGTGTACTAACTATTATCTAGTTGATAAACTTGCTTATTAGTAATACCACCCTTTTTTTAATAATTTTAGTTTCATGTCTTAACTGTTAAGTCACTGGGCTCTGGCTTAAATATTCCTTTCTATCAGACTATCGGGTTATCGCAATATATATGTATGTATACAATGTAACACCTTATGACACAAAGTGACACTCGGTGATTAATTTATTAGTCCACAGTTATATGGTCATAGCTTGTTTGCAACAAAACTCCCCAATTATTGTGTTGACAAACATAGTTTTAATTTATTTATTGCTTGCATAACCAACGTTAACGAAGCTTATTACCTTCGTAGCTGTATAACATAATAATGTGTCCACAATGAAAACTTTAATATTTACGTTACCTATACGTAGCAAACGCTGGTGTATATAAGAATATCAAGAACAAATTAACAATTGTCCTGGTCTCAAAATTAATCAAAATATGTTTTGAAGACACATTTTCTGCAGATGCGTTTTTTTTATTCATTAATATATCATGAAGTAGTATACCACGAAAAATGACATATCTCTGCGTGAGACTTTTTTAGAGGTCGAATTTCTTTAAGAATATGGTGAAAAAGCTCTTCTGCAAACCTCAGCGATTCACATCACTTTTTTAAAGTTAAAATGGCAAGAAATTGGTAGCTTGAACTTTGAGAGAACTGAACTTTAAACTCTTATAACTTTTCTGTGAATTAACATTTTTTAATTAAAAAAAAAAGTAAATGCAAACTATATTTATAACTTTATTTTCAGTTTTTAAAATTCTGTTTCAAAACTTATCCAAAACATTTCTAGTCTAAATAACAAAACGTTTAAAAAAGCGGTTTTTTTAGAATTTAAATGCTTTAAAGAAAAATAAAAATTATCCAGTTTTGAAACAGCGATAATTGTAATTTCCTCTGGATTACCTCACATAAGTTTTTCAGCAAAATCGATTTCCCTTCCAGTGTAAACCTATACACACGTATTAAAAAAAAATCGAATGCGAGGCTATTTATATATATATTAATATGTATATAGATACAATCCTCGGGTTTTAATTCACAAGGACGTAGATGTTTTGAAGTCGCCTAGACCCCGAAGTTATGTCAAAACATGTGTTTGGCCGCTAGTGACCTTCGATATATCGACGCGAGTTACAGTCACGGGAGGGTCAAGCGAACGCGCGCCTCTATAATGACACTTTAGTCTTTGGAATTGCACAGTCGTAAAAATACGAAAGTAGGTCTCTCTCTCTCTCTTCCCTATCATATACATATATACACTAAGGGTATTTTGATTTTATATCTTGATACACACGGTCGTTTGGTCGTTGACGCCCATTGAAGAATGGGATTTGTTTGTTATCGGATACGTTATATGGACTGTAAGATATGTATAGATGAGAACATATTGTCTATTCCATATGGTTCGAGCAATGCGACTATTATTTATTCGAACGGATGTTTGAAATTCAACATTTGATGAAAAACCTTGATATTATTTTAGATTAATGATGTACCGAGTATATAAATGATATTATTTTTTTAGTGTTCAGAAATTGTAATTCTCAACAATTCATTTTCTATATATTTCATAAACGACGCTTAACGATAATTCTGAGTTTGAGATTAATGCTTTTACATGACATATTATAACATGTTTGACAAGAGCTGACGTATAACAGGTGTAGAAATAGTTTCGTTTATAATCAACTACACAGTTAAATTACATCGTTTATTAATACCGACCGATGAATTTTGCAGCTACAATATCGCAACAATTACAATTGTCATAATAAATTATTCTATACCAATACATATATATATATTGGCAAATATTATCCCAATTACCGATGTAATTCTAAACAGAGAACCACGCGCACATTTACGTATTTACTCGACTAAATTAGCCGAAATCATGTAATTATAACTTGCGCCTCTCTGATGATAATAATAATAATCCCCTTATATCTCAAGGCGTTATAGTTACATCCCCTCTCGCTTCATAATGTAGAATCAAGTTACATGACCGCGTGCCCATGCAAGATCCTAAACTTAGAATATTAATTGGATTAACGTACACCGTAATAAGCCTCCTGCTGATGTAACATACCCGACGACAAATATATATATATATATATAATCCTTATACTCTGAGTACATCGCCAGCTGTACCTATAGATAAAAAAAAAGAGTAAACTCCTTTTCATTCACCCTCTAAAACTCCTAAAAATCATCGTTTACATAATATATACTCATATACTCTATATACACACGCGTATGTGCTCCGATATGTGCTCACAACGAATTCCGCGTATAATATACTCACATCAGTGCTCTTACAATATATACACATATAATACCTATATGCACACACACATATATACTTATTGTATCTCCGGTATAACGCGCGAGCGCGATCTGAAAAAGCCGAAAAACCACCTTGCCCTCTCTCTCTCTCTCTCCACCTCCATACTATATACGCGCGCGTTCGACATACCAGAGGAAGCCTTCGTTGCCGGTATATACACTATATACAAGCAGCAACAGCGACGGCTCGCGTTCTCTCTGGTATTCGCGCACAGCGCATTTACGCACACTTCTCTCTCTCTCTCTCTCTCTCTCTCTCTGTCTCTCTCGTCTCGCTTGCTGTGGCTCTCGCGCTGCTGTGTGTTCTCCTCGCGTTCTAAAAATAGAACGACGAGAAAGAGAGAGAGAGAGGATCGTTCGCGAGTCGACCGCTTGGTGGCGCTCACTTGTACCTCTCCCCGCTGCTTTCCACCTCCTCTCCTCCCCCCCCTACCCTTCTTCCTCCTCCTTCTCTTCATCCCTCTTCGTTACTCACATATATACACATGCGCGTACAACGTGAACGAGAGAGAGAGAGAGAGAGAGAGAGAGGCTCTGCTATGTACTGGTTCGCTTGCCTCGTCGAGTTGGCGCGGCGCTCAGTTTTAGTTCGTTCGGTTTGGAGCGCTGGTATAAAGTATACGCAGACCCTGTCGTCCGTCCGTGCGGCTGCTCGTATACCCCCCTTATCGTATATATACATATATATATACTATATCACAAAGTTTAGCTCTCTCTCGCGCGCGCGCGTTATCGCGATTGCGTGTATACAGTGGTTTGTTAGTTTCTTCGATATTGTTGCGTGCATATATATATTTATACATATATATAAACGTACATAACAGCCACGTGTATATATAATATACACTTGTGATTGTTACTATTACCATTATTCTATACACATTGGCAGAAGGAGAAAAGAAATAATACATTGAGAATAATTGTGCACAAAATAAAATAATATACGAAATATTGTTGTTATTGTTGTTGTTGGTGTGGTGGTGAATAGTTATATATATTTTCTTCTTCAACAATAACCGTGCGCGTTTCCTGTTTAATCCTATCTATCTATATATCTATCTCTCGGTCTCTGGCCACGGCTATATATATATATATTATAACGCTGGCTGTGTTTGGTTGAGTGCGCGCGTGACTCTTGCACGCTCTCCTCCGCCATCTAAACTCTGTGCGCGATGAGCGACGATCAGCAGTCTGGAATTAAATCAACAGTAGAGAAGAAACACCGTTGAGAGACAGAGAGAGAGCTGTGCAGGTTGTTGTTGTTGTCGTCGTTCCACGCTGTCGTACAACAATACCTAGAGAAGACTACACATAATTAACAAGTGCATTTTAATAAAGGTAAATCTAAATGACCGTGTGGTGTTCTTTTTTTTTTATTAATGTATGTATAAATAAATATATATATTGTACGCAGTCGAAATTGAAGAATGACGTGTTGTATATTTATATAAACAGTTGGACCTGGCGCGAGTTACTGTGTGGTTTGTTATACAACTGTGGGTATTTAAATGTAGCCCTCTATATATATATATATATCGAAACGTGAATTTAAAGAAGCGACCGCGCGTGATATAGCTTCGGAGATCCGCCGCGCATGAATCCTTAATCGCGCGACGTCTCCCGCGTCTCTCTCTCTTTCTATCTTTTACTGTGTGTGCGCTACATACATACACAGACCGATAAAATTCATTTCTCCAAGAACCGCACGCGCGTATATATTGTATACATCATGGATTTTCCGCGCAGTGTATTATAGCCGAGAATTTTCCGACAGTCGATGATGGTTTTTTTTTATTGTTTGGTCTTGGCAAACATATTGGCAGTGTGCGAATAAGGAGAAGTGGATAGAAAAGTTAATTAACAAAGAGGAAAAGTATAACAGATTAGTTTGGTGTTCGCGAACCGCGTATATATTTATCTATAAGAAAAAGCGTAAGTAGTACATGCGTGTATGTGTGTATGAGAAAGTAACGACGTATACCAGGGTTTCGTAAGAGTATATATATATGTATGTGCGTATGAAATTGTTGGTTTATACATTGGATGGGCGGAGGATTCCGTGAAAAACAAATGTGCTGCGCGTATATACGATACACGGGAAAATGGAAAATTAGAGGCCAAGTGTTTTTCTGGTATCATGCATAATTGCGTAGTCTTATAGTGGATAAGCAGACAGGCGAGGCGAGTATGACACTGCGGGATGTTTACCAGATTATCAACTCGCATATAATATATGTAGACATGCTTTTAATCGTATTCTGCGCCGCAGTAGCGTCAACAACGCGTGACGTTCAATTTTAATCAACTCTCTCGAATTACGAAAATCAACGTCTTTTTTTGTCGCGTGAATTTCAGAATAAAACTATATACACGTGTATCGAGCAACATGTATAATTCTTGCTTGGGTCTGTTAATTCACTTACTACGCAGCATTGCAATAACATCGCAAAAGACCAATAATAAACAAACAATTCAACATCGAGCGAAGGGTTCATCGACCTCGCGAAATCTACAAGACTTATATATATAAGAATTTGAAAAAACGGGATATACAGCAGCAGCAGCAGTAGCGCTCACTAGTTTGCACGTCGAAACACCTGTTGTGCATCGTGTGAGCTGCAGCAAGTGTGTATATATACATATATATATATACGTAAGATAGCGGATCGATCTGCGCGCGCGCGCGCGCGTGGGTGTGTAGAGATGTGTCGACGTGTATATAGAGAGCTTGCGCCGTGCGTCTCTCCTTCTTATTTATTTATCGTTAGTAAGTATATATACTCGCGGAAGAAACGCTGGTACGGTGATTTTATTAAACGCATGCGCGTAATTCGAGTTATATTTTGATTTGTATACCTCGAGAGAGAGTTGAGTATAGAAGAGAACTGAATTTGGGTATGGGTTATAATGTATAGTTGGACGACGAGCCAAATGTCATATGACGGCAGGTATGTGCAGACATCTCGCGTGAAGTCATACTTTGAAATTGTCTTGGTAATTTTCTTCTTTCTCTGTTCGCGGGTGTATAATGATGGGAAGCACCTATATAAAATTAAACGCTGATAACCTTGCACTTCGCGTTGTCATATATTTAATTTTTTCCGACATCCTTGCTGTTGCTATAGTGCTACTGTTCGTTTAATCTATATATATATATAGTGGACAACGCATATATAGTGTATGTCTATGTCAACGTTGGGAACTGTATATGTATTATATACTTTTTCTTGCGATTTTTCTTATCGACCTATTTTTTTTTTTCATTGACAAGAATATAGTAGAGAGCTTTTAGCGCGCAGACGATAAAGAAATCGTGGCGAAAGTGAATTAAGTGGAAAGACATTTATTTTGCACACACACACATACACACACACACACACACGTTGGCTGCGTATCATGGACTGGTTATGTACGCGCATGCTTTTACGATATATATATATACATACATACATACATACATACGCGGCTACCTCCTGATACGTTAAACGCGGAGTCGCGCTAACTTCCTCGCTCGTTATGATACTCTTGTATATTTAATAAAATATATATATATTATATACTCTGGTCTCCCGGTTTACTTAATGTTTCCAACTTGTATGCTTTGTAATACGTCTCTATATATGAGTATACTTATTCGAAACAAAGTTCATTAGTAATCGACAATAATAACAATAATAATAATGATAATAATCAATCGCGTCGCGGAACCCTCCGCAACCATGATGGACTGCCCGATCGCCGATTAATCAATTAAAACTCATCAGGCGTACTCTCTCGTCGCGTGTATATGTATATGTAAATAAACAAAACACACGTGCGGCATGTATGTTGTATATACTTATATATATGCACGACAACGCGCATTGCGCAAACACTTCGCGAGAAATGGGAATGCAAGATTATCTATATAACACGCGAATGCGCGTGAATACATATATGTGTGAAATATGATCGAAGAATTTCTATAGGCTTCTCTCCTCCCTTCTTTCATTATTATTTTTATTCCTCGCTTACGCATTTATATGTGGGAAAACGCGCGGTCGCCGCAGTATATAGATGCAGGCTTCGGTTGTATATCTGATTGTACGAAGCTGTATGATTATATATATTTTCTCTTCTTCTTTTTTTTTTCTAAGTAAGAGCTGTTTCGCCGAATATATTAAGTACACCGCACACGTATGAGAAGAAAAACGGTCGAGTTTGAATTAATCGCCACTATGGAGTTATTGTTAAACACGGTGAAAAGGATGGGAGATTGAGAAGAGAAGTTTGGAGAAGTATATTGTAGTAGGTACGTAATGTATTTATGGTTCGTCGGGATATATATTCTTACCAAGCATTGTCTTATAGCTTTTCACAATTTTTATATACGAAATTATCAAATAACGAATAAATATTTTGATATACCGAAGAATTTCGCAATTCGCTCGCGACTGCCATATCTGTGCCGGACATTTAAGTTACGACCGCCGCCGCGCTTATATATATGAATGGGGATTGCAATTATAAGCGTTACGACAGTAATACGTCTGCCAAAAACAGAAATATGTCAACGTGCGCCGCATATATATATATATATATATATATATATATATATATCCTCAGAAAGTATATATAGATATAGAAATTGAATTGATTAACCGGAGTGCTTATGTATGCTGCCGTTATTGTTGTTACGAGTGTGTGTATATATAGGTAATGTTGTTATCACTGTTGTTATTTCCGGAATTAACGTGACGTGACTCCTATGCCACCGCGAGGTTGGTCTAGGCGAACCAAAGCTTGTGGTATATTCGCAATAACAATGTGTATAAGAATATGATAATTGACGATGATGTATGCATGCTTCAATCATTCGTAGCTGAGACAGAGAGAAGAGAGAAAGAGTGAGAGAGAGAGCGATACACTACTTCTTCTTCGGCACTTTCAATCGGTCCAATTGAATTTTCAATTAAAGCATATAACTTCGACTTCAAGTATACTCTGATCTAAATACTCCTGCTGCGGCTCTCGCGCGTTACTCGATATAAAATATTATATGCAATCACTTCACGTATATAGGAAAGTTTTCGACGTTTTCGCTCGTCATACTACATATTATATTTATTCCAGAAAATACATGTATGCGTACAAATATAACGAGTAGTACTTTTAAAAATATGTATATATATATATATAGTCTTAAAGTAGTGATGCAATCCTCCACACTGTTTTTTGTTTCTTCTTTTCAAATCATAACGGCAGCTCTAAAGTGTATACGGGCGTCATTTATAAAAATCTATAAACACATTATTAATAATCCACGATATACTTATACTACGTCTCAATGTGCATATATATATAAATCTCGAGCTTCTATAAGTTATCCGTCAAAACATCGTTATTCACATTCTTTTTTTGTTTTTCTTCTTCTTTATATATATATATATTACCGCCTTTACGTAACGTCTCGCGGCACCGGCACCACGAAATAACAAAAAAAAGAGCACATCACGCTAATCCCGAACGAATTAATCAACCACGCTCGACGATGGTATACAAAAAAACCTAACTCTGTGTGTATATATACACACACACAGCACCTTCTTATAATATAACATTTAAGTCGTAATAGCAAGGTTTTGCGTCTCACGAAAGAATTGAAAAATCATCAGAGCCTGGTGTGCGCGAGGAGCCGGTGCTGTTTTAAATTTAAGTTCGTCGGTCGTTGGAATGCTCCGGTCTGTATGTATATATATATACACGCCGCCATTGTTCCTTGCCGGTGTGGTAAACTGGTTTTTAATGGCGTGTGCGGACGCATGTGTGTATATATACATATGGGTAGAGGAGACGAATTTTCGTACATGTCTATAGTAGTGGCCGAAATAACGCTCTGTTGCGGATACGCGGTTTAGCAAACGAGAAAATGATCGTTTTAATCGTGTATTAAGTGCAATAAAATATTAGTTTCAATCGTATAAATTGATAAATAAAACTCATTTCCTAGCATAAGATTTTTTTAATTATCGTATTTTAAATCTACCCTGCAACCTTTTAAATCTCCAGTCATATACAAAAATTTAAGCATTGTGTTCAATTTTCGCGTCTATTTTACGCACGAACCCAATCAACCATGCGTCAACAAACAAACAAACAACAACGTAATACGTAATCTCATTACGACGACATATTACATCCGTCACCTTTATGTTACCAGCATCATTTTCGTCTTCCTATATAAAACCTCCTCTCCCATGACCACCTGCCAACGCAAACCGGCGTCTCATAGCTTAGCTCGCTATCTGCGTGTCTTCTCTTGTTTACGTTTACACGCTCTCTTGGATTTTCCATCATATACACACACACACACGGCTATATCCCACTACTACTCCTACTACCACTTAGTCACCACTGGTATTTACTACGCCTTCTGTGCGTGCGTTACCTCTCATAGCATGTATATAGAATCCACGCACATGTGTGTGTGTGTATACACACACACGTTAGAGAAACTCTCTCGCGGCTGCTGCGTGATATAATTAGAATGGAAAGTGCCGAGTAGGCGCTGCGCAAAAGCCGCGACGTTTTCTGCCTCGCGCACACACACACACATATATATAAGTACTACGAGTACTACGACGCGCGTCGATTAACTATATACAACGTATCGAGAGAAGAGTTACACGCACACGTGGGTAGTATATATGTGTATACAATCCGACGACCGGTTTTTTCTTTTCATTTCGTACGTTCGTTGTCCGTTCGCTCTTCGTATCGTTGCGATTTTGGAATCTTTAATGGATTTATTCAACTCGCGTGGAAAATTATTTATTATAGCGCGGTTTTCGCGTTTGCGATACTGATGATAATAATAATAATAATAATAATATACACGAAGCAGCGTCGTCGTATATATGTGCTATCAAATTGAATTGGGCTACTGCTGCATATATATATACATACGCGACAAGTGAATTTCCACATGCGCGCGTGCGTTCTCGAGAGACTTTAAATGCACCTATATGAACCTACTTAGCGCGTATACCACTGCGTAAATATTTCATGAAGAACGACGACGACGACGACGAGCGCGTCGTTATTTTCGGATCGTTTTTAAGCGCGCACACCCGCGACGTCATGCGTATTTAAACAAAGCTATATTCGAAACGTCTGCATATATGTATATATGCGTATACGCGTGCTTTAAATTTCCCTTTTTAATTATTTATCATTCGTAAATTTTTCCCTCCTCCTCACCGATGTGATTCTATTTTAAGTTTTTTTTTTCTTTGGGTTCAATTTTCGTTTAACGATATATACACGTTGTAATGCAGAAAAAAAATAATGGTCGAATGCTATAAATATAATTACATCAAATTAAAATATGGTGGAGATACTGGTTTATTTATACGTACAAAAAAAAAGTAAGAATAAAACACGTCGGATTGGGTATAAGAAATATCGTGCCAGGATTTGCGACGTCGTCGTGAAGCAGAAAACGAGAAAAAAATATGATATGTGTGTGTGTATATAAGAAATGATATTATTGCTCAAGAGGAAAACGTAGTACAAGCAGCAGTAACAAGCTTATAGTAATGTTATATCAAGACTACACGTTACGAGACTACTAAAAAAAAAAAAAGAAAAAAAAAACGAAAAGAAACCGCCCGCACGAGTTTAACCAAAACCAGTATATATCATATATACACATATACGTATATTGTTCGTATGCTATACATTAGTTATATCGGCACGTTATTCTCAGAACATCCTCCCCCAATGAAATAATCGTTGACGCATCCATCCTATACTATTTACACACACACACACATACGCTATTCACGTTTACCGCATTCACACGCACACATTTTATATACCTACCTCGAAAACCGATTTCACATGTCGCTTCGTTCTATGAAAACGTCGGAAACGCGGTGCTGTACAACATATTATACTGTACGCGTTTCGATCGGCTCTTCTTCTTCTTCTTCGCCTCTTCTCTCTCTCCCCTCACTGCGAAACTGCTGCTGCACATAGCTTGTATATATACATATAGCAGCAGCAGCAGCAGCACGCGTCAATCGCACACACACACACACGCACGCGTGTATATTATATACTCACGTTCTATAGACGAGCATGAGTAGCGGTGTATAACCTCCTTCTCTCCTCTGTGGAATGCGGGAGCTTCGCAAAACTGCTAGTGTGTATAGTATATATATACGTACGCAGCGACGGCAGCAGTACTCGTGGTGTATATAGCAGTGGCGGAGGATGATCTCTCATTTTTTATCGCGTGCGGCCATGCGCAAAGGTGTAGAGAGAGAGAGAAGAGGTATACAGAGGATAACGTAAAGTGCCCGCATATACGAGTGTTTAGAGGACGAAATTTTCGCGTGGTATTTGTGGTGTGTGTATATATATACATAGGAATGATTTTGATTAATTTGTAGGAGAGGATATGTATAGTACGTGGTATATTCGGGATTGTATATATAGGATGTAGGGACGGTGTAATTAATGTAGACATATGTAATATGTTATGCGAATGTGTATATAGCGAGAGAGACGTGTAATTACTGTAATAATGGTGGTATACCAGTGCGTATATACATATATATCTACATAGTGGTTTGTTGCATACGACGACGCGTCGTTAAACAATAATGAAATGCTGGGATACTACCCGCACTATACGTGTCGTTGTTATTATAGTGTCTGCGAAAGAGATTTTCTATTGTAATAAATACCACCATCTGATATATAGGATTTTATCAAATATCTTATAGATGTATCGGTAAAATGATGTATATATAACGAAAAAGAAAAAAAAACGCAATTCTTATATATATATGCGAGTAATAATAAGCAATCTGTATTAGAAAAATTTCTAATCGAGGATATATAATTCTGACCTCGTTTTATCAATGAAACATCAATTGAAAAATGTTATTTACATACACACACATACATACATACACGGTTCTCTTTAAAACGTTCGGATTACCTTTTTATCCAAAGTAAAAAAGCGCCCTCCTCTTGTGAATTCACACATATATATATACACATGTCGCATATATAATATATATATTCGAAAGCCGCCAACTCGGCGCACACGTGTCGTACTTTTCCGTCGGCTGACACACGCATGTCGATGAAAAATTTCGTCTAAAAATAAATCACGGACACTCGCCTTCTCTCGCTGAATGAATACACACGCATACACACACACACATACATACACACACTGACTAACGTAGCGCGTATAGGTCGAATAAAAGCCGTCGCATGCGCGCATTCATTATGCGAGCGCGCGCGCGGATATGAACAGAGACATAAAATTTTATGGAACTTTCGAACTCTCGTACGGTATAGCTTGTGGATTCATGTGTGTACGTGTGTATACATTGTGTATAATATACATATACAATGTAAAGAGGAGAAAATTCGTCCATGAATTTAATAGAAAATTTTACGCATTGTACAATTCGATGTGCGCGTGTTTTTGTGTGTAATGTATTCAAGAGTATATAATATACGTGTGGATAAAAATAAACTTCTCGGTGAATCATCGAAAGCTATGTGAGCGCGGACCTCATCACGTGTAATGATTTCCTGTAACAAAAAAAAATCTCCTTTACTATTTACGATAGATCACATTAATGTATTCGCATTTGAATTTCATCATGCGCAGTTCGCCGTGTCTCCTATTATTATATATACATTGCTATACAGATATATACACAAACGTTCATCTAAAGCATGTGTGGTATATCTAAAACCCCAACAACGCTAAATTTCCTAGCAAATCCGCTGCTACTACTAACATCTGGAAGGAAAAACGTCGCCATTACACGAATTGTTTAATCCATTCGTATACGTATCTATTCTCGTACGACCTGTGAATCATGAAAATTTCGCCTAACACTATTAGTCATCTAAAAACCAATTTTTTTTTAAGAAATGTCGTGTATCTACGTTATATATTACAAACACTTTCAAGCTGTGATTCAGAGTATATACAAAATTGGACAGCTACTGGTTAATATCGTTGATATAGTCTATGAATACATATATTACGCTCTCTACCTCATTGTAAATTGATATATTATACTAGGAAAGGCGGCAGTACTGTGGTACAATCAAGGATGTGTATATATATATCTGAATAAAATTATATATATATATATATATACACGTGTACGTTCATAACAATTGCTATATATTACGTACCACATCGACAATACAATAATCCTTTTCCTCAATAATTCACGTTTTAGCGACCGCTAAAGTCATCAACGTCGATTTCTCACTATCTTGTCTATCCATACAACATGTATAATATCCTAAGGACAGTCGCATATATATATATATAAAACGACAACTCGTGACTGACCGCCACCACATCTTATAGTCACTCACATAGCCGTGGTTGTCTGCATTTGGTATAATATATATAAACAAAACATAAGACCTACACGTATAGTATACAATCCATAACTTTTCAGTTACTCAATACATATAGGTTTCCCATACTTGACGAGAATTACAATCAGTTTTTCAACGCATGTACACACAATATCTCTCTCTCTCTCTCTCTCTCTCTCTTTCTTCACAACTTCCTGCTGTTAAGCATAAATAGTTAAGGTATAAAAATAGCCTTGCCTAATAGCTCGCGGTTAGCCTATCGGGACATGTATATATATCGTCCATGAAACGAAGTAAATATAATGTTTCTCTCTCTAATCATTAACTTGAATCGACCATATAGCACATTTAACGTCACAAACGTATATATGCTCGTGCTTATATACGTTTGTGACGTATATAGGCAAGAGAGATAGAGGTAGCTTGTCGCGTACACACATCATATCGTTACGACATAGAAATGCTCTGTATGTATATATGTATATATACACGTACCTAACGCATTATAGATTCATTAATGCATATATATTATCATCTAACTGCGGCATGGTTCCCACAAGCGACACATTTTTCTTTTCGAACATAGCTCTACACATACCAGCTATTATATTGCTTCGTCATTATCGGTAAAAATAAAGACCAACAATTACCCGCAGGATATACCATATACCAAATCAAAATCAATCTGCTCTGGTCTGCATATACTGATCAACAGGTGCGTAAATACACACACACACACTCGCAGTAGTCACGCGTTCATCGATTACTACTTCTTCCTCTTCTCTCTCTCTCTCTCTCTCTCTCTCTCTCTCTCTCTCATATATATATTCAGCGACGAATTTATCATCATCGATGGTCGCGCCCCCCTTGTTGCTGCGCCTCTATATAACGGTATAATATATACACGCGCGAAACTCGTTCGCATCGACGACGACACGTGCAGCATGCGGGTATATATAATCGAGGAGGGGAAGTCTATAAAAGCTGTATATATTATATGTGCGATGTCAACTTTCGCGCGCGCGCGTGAATTCTTTGGTGTGTAAATATAAGCCTCGCAGCAGGTTCGTGATTTTCACTGCTTAACTCTTATACGTTCTATACGAGAAATGCGCTGATTCGAGTAGTTTGATATTGTAGAAAGAGGTTCGTTCAAATTATATGATTATTTGCAGGTGGTAGCGGTTTTTTTGTTTCGTTATCGTCTCGGATTTATGCGAGTTATGTGGTATAAACTTTCTACTAAATGACGTTCAATTAGTTAATATCGTAATGTTTGTTTACAGTGTGTATAAGCGATCTCGGAGATAAAATCTCTTTGATACGCGCGGGGACTTTGATATATACGTACGTATATATAAATCGTACGATTACAGCGCGGTATAAACGTATATATAATAAAATAACGTCTTGTATATATATCTGCACCGACCTAGTTGATATACACACTCGTAGCGGAAATAAACAACTTTTCCGAGCAAATATACTTCTCTGCTTCTCTGATATTACAACCGCATTTAACAATTTCAGTACAACTCGTGTATTATAAACTTAAACTAATTTACAACCATTAACCTACAAAAAGAAAATCCTAAATGGCGTATACAACCCCGCTACCAATTCATTCCCTCGGGGAATTATATACCTTCGCGTTTTCTCCTATCTTTCTCTCTTCCTCAATTATCAATCAATCGACGTACCCGAGGCTTGAATTCGCTGCCTCCTCGCGCTTTAATTATCACGAAACACGAGGAAACCAAAGCTATTAAATATACGTGGCGCGAACTGTTGAACTTGGATGTCACTGATTGCGCTCGGTATATATGGTACACTGTGCACATGATAGACGATGGGGATGAATTAAAGTGAATATGGTAGCCACGCGAAAGAAGATGAAGTATAGATGAAAATTGGATAGATAAATTGTATGGATAATCGGGGAAGGAGGATGGTTGTAGAGAAAGATGTTTTTAGTATTTTATTATGTTGGACATAGGCTTAATAGTTTATTATGAAATAAAGACTAAAAAACACTAAAAAGAAAATAGAAACTTTAATAATGTTATCAATAACAATTAAGAGAAAAAGTAAAATATACCTGCGGCTACACACTCACCCTAACTGCTCGAGACTTACAGATATACATGGACCTCCCGGTCGACTCGAAACTATATACACAAGAACTACTAATGTAAAATATAAAATTTCCTTCCACATTGGTTGCATTCTTACTACTCTACATGCTCACATGCATTATCCGCACACCTTTGGCAGTTAATTTTATGACTCTTTTTCCTATAGTCACTCGGCTCTTAAGTTGGGTGGTCGAAGGGAAAGGCCGCAGCACTAGCAAAAAATGAACCTTTTTTCGAAAAGTAACAATAACAAAAGTATATTGACAACTTCGTTTTTACTAACATTCGGGCAAATTCCATATGTAGAAACATGCAAAAAAAAAAGAAAAATACTTTTCTCAAAAAAATTATTTTTCTTTATACAAAACCAAGACCAATGTGTTCATTTAAAAACATATATTATAATATTGGCAGACAATTACTAGACATTCAACGCTTCTCTCTCTCTCTTACTCTCGGATAGCAACTTTCAAACAAAATGATTTATATACACATGCACACAGTAGCTTATAACGTGCGCGCAATACATGAGAAAGAGAGAGAGAAGAAAGAGAAGAGAGTAAATTTATCAACGAAGACAAAAGCTAATAATCAACGAGTTCGTTGGAAAATGTTTCTCTGCGTGCAATTATATTATCTCATGACTTTACAGTGACGTAACCTTATAACGCGCGCGAGCGCGTATATACTGGAAACTTTTTAAATTAATCATTATCTTCAGGGAACTTTCGCAGATAGAAAGAGAGCGAGAGAGCGAGAAGCAGTATTAGCGAGATAAGAATTAAAGCCGTAGTGCGGCAAACCCATAAGTCTTTCAATAATTCCGCGTCGACGCACGACTGAAAAAAGCTTGAGAGAATCTTCGAGGGAGATCATTAATTATATCTACAGTTTCTATGTAGTTATTAAAGTCATCATGCGCGAAATTTATAACGATTCGTACATACGATATAATCGTATCTTTTAGTGAGGTACGAAGAATAGGTTGGGCGATTTTTTATACATTCGATCGTCTAGCTCATAAAAATCTATTAATAAAAATGGCGGCCAAGTTGATCGCAAAGAGAAAGATCGATTCGGGTTCCAGCAAATAAACTATTTATTATACCTTATAAACCCAAGTTATATCTCAATTCGCTTCTAATACATATACATTTCCATATCTATATAGGTATTTTGTCGATAACGAAATTGCCGAATACCTAGCCGCCACGTGTGTTAGATAAAAAAAAAATTCTCAATTCATTATATAGACATATATAAACGTATACAGTGTATAGTAATAGTGGCTATTATATCTTAAAATTCACAACCGACATCTCGATATCCCCCGGTGTACATCGAACTTCTCGATTCACCGGGATATATAACTCAATCGCAAACGTAAGAATTCGCGCACGCGCGTGTATCTCTCTCTCTCTCTCGCAATCTTGCTGTCATATATATATAAAATTCTCCACACCGAGAGTCCCACTTTCATCCTGCTGCACACGCATTATATATATACATATATAGCCAAAGAGTCACGTGTCTTTACACGCTCTTTCTCGTGCGGTACCGGCACCCACTATATATTATATATAGTATAGTGCGAACGAACCGAACTCTAACCTCACTCCTCGCATATATATATACACATATACATGAATCGTAGCGCAATCGAGTCGCATTAGCTCGTTGATTGTTGTTATACGGTCACGCCCCAGGCATGTCTGAGTCTTTCTCGTCGTCGCGTGACGTCATCAACTCATGCTCGTCTTCATCTTCGTTCGAAAGAGAAAAGGCGAGAAGAAGGATCAATTTCAATCGTGACTCGCATATATTGTGCTGCGCGACCTAAAGATATGTGGTCCTCGTTGTCTCGTCTTCGTGCAGTCTCGTCGTAAAAGACGAGCCCCGCACAACGACGCGGACGCACGCTCTCTCTTTTTTTTTTTTTTTAAACGAGGGAGATATTTTTGTTGTCTTCTTTTTCTTTAATGACGAATTGAAAGTAACGACGATATGGTTGACCTTCGTTCATTGAATTAAATGAACGTATGGCTGTATATTATGCGTGTGCAAGAAGTGAATCCTGCTTGATTTTGAGATTGCCCGCGCGGGGTTCCTTGATTCTCTCTGCGCTTCTCTATATCCGTGTGTATACCGTCACTTTAGTCCAACGACATTTTAATCAATCTCTCTTTACGATTCCTAGAACCCTTGCAGATTCTTCTTTGTTTTTCTCTTGTTTTTGTTATAATTCGTATATACACGCCATTGTTGTGAAGAGGGACAACTTGTCTTCTAAACTATAGTTTCAAGCTTTTACCTCACTTATATAATCACGCACACGTTACTTCATTTTCGCTAATATTTTCGGCACTCACGCGCCGAATAATCCTATACATCTATTATATACGTTTTATACCGTCTAATCTTGTACTCACGCGCGCGCGCGTGTATGTATCATCGCCTTGATTTGCCCAATTTACGTATAACGCCGTTCTTGCTGTAACACACGAGAATGGAAGAAAAAAAAAAGAACTGTTTGCCGACAGACTTGGCGAGTGAAAGTCGTCGTCGACGTCGTCATATACTATTTTTGTTCGGTGGATTTATTTGCTAGGCCGCCTGTGTTTTTGTCCTCGCTATGTCTCTCGTTGAAAAAAAAAGTGTAAAAATAGCCGTAATCTCGGCGTAAAACTAAATCATTTCGATGTTACCTCACGTACACGTAGTACCCCACAAGCTCGCATTGAACTATACGAGAATGTATATATACACTGTCTTTTTTGCGGTGACCTGCACGCTAATTGAATTGCCGAATGTTATACGCGTGTGTGCGTCTCTGTGTATGTACTTCGTATCAGCAATAATACGATTTCCTTTTTTTTACGAAGGATTAATTTCGATACCAATTTTGTCAGAGTTATATACCACGTTAACATTTTTCTACGTATCAATCACAATAAAACAACACCCACAAAAGTTATGGAAAGACAAAACAATTCATAGCTCAACTTTCAAATTATTCGCTACCGTTGCACTTATTGTATACAAATTTGATATACCCTTCGCGTTTATTACTTATCTCATCTCAGAGCTTCTTATTACGCACCACCTTCCCCTTCTTCCTCCTTGATAATATGTTCTCCATCTTCTCTCACCTCACCTTACACACACACACGCGTACATCTTTCACTCTTGATTCATACAATCTCTCTCCTGCCACCAGCAGCAACCCAACAGATTTAGCCTCATCGCAAGAATCCAAAATTCATTGACTCAACATCACGATATTATTAATCCGTGTTATAGTTTAATAACCGAATTAGGATCAACAGTGCGACCCACATCGAACGTATCTTATATGTGTGTGGGAAAAAACAGGTTATATTCACGAGGTCAACGACGCGACGATATATTCCCTCATGCACACGCGCTCGTATTGTTTTTATCGACGATAAATCTCGCGTCGTGAGCCTCAATAGTTTATACTCTCCTCTATGGATTCTTCATAAATGTCTCTCCCTTCCTCTCTCTCTCTCTCTTTCTGCGGCAATCCACGACGTTTATATATACACTCGAGTATGTAAAATCACGAATGGAAGAAAACCGCTTATTACTATATACGGGGAGGGAGTAAAGTAACGGAGGATATATAGCTATAACGCGTGTCCGTCCATGTGCTACTTTTAATAACCGCGCAATCGGTCGATATTTCGCATCGATCTCTGCGTCCTTTCGATCCACGTATAATCATATACATAGCGTTCTATCTATATATACACACACCATTATCGAGCGTTTCTGTAACGGCGTATACCATATCGTATATATACATTCCCGCACTTGCTGACACTTACGTCAAAAAAAAGAAAAAAAGGAGGCGGATTACCAGTCTAAAAATAGCAACACAAAACTCCACTCATCCTGACACGCGCTTCCTCCTGGCCCTTCCTCGAAGACTAACGCTATTTTTCTCCTATATACGTATATATATAGACCTTAGCCTATTAATCTTCCATCATTCTGGCAAACAACAGCGATAGTAGCAGTAGCTCCCTTTTCGACACACAGAGAAAGAGAGAACCATGGGAGGTCCAGCTGTTGCATCACTGCGCGACACGCGGAACACGTGTGTCTGTGCAAAGAGAGACAGTGAGTGAGAGAGAGAAAGAAAGAGAAGCGGTCACGTTGGCCTAGTCCCCGTTCAAGCGCCGCCGCTGCTGCTGTTGCTGCCGACGACGACGACGACGACTGTGGGGGCCCCATTAACCGGTCACTGGTCTCTTGAACGCTCTCGTGACGCGTATAATGCGCGCATATGTGTGTGTGTGTGCGTGTGCCTCTTGCGCGACGCATCGTCTCTTTTTCTATATCTCTCGCTGCGTCTGTGTCTTTCTGCGTGCAAGCGTTGCATATAGTATATGTGTATGTATAATGTTAGTTATAATGGGTCGTGAGGATTAGTATATATAGGATTTGAAAGTGTTTTGTAATCAGAAAATAAAACGGTTTCACGCAAAGTTTCGAGAAAAACACAGCGACCGCCATATATATAATAAGTGAAGCGCAGCAGTGTGTTGAATAAACAAAAAGCTAACGCTTGAACTAAAATTAGACATACGTTTATATGGAGTTTTATTTTTATAGCTCTCTATGAAACGCACATTAAAAATAAATATATTCATAAGTGGAAGAAAAAGAAGTTCTGGTTAAAACTTTAAATATATAAACTTTGCTATACGTTTGAAAGGAGGTCCGATGAATTAAAGATGATCCTGGTGCTCTCTCTCTCTACACCGCGACATAAATTATGAAAACTTTAAAACGGCCTATTAAAAAGCCGCAACGTAACCGCACGCGCGCTTGCGCTAACGGCAGAAGTATACAATTAACAATACGTTGTAATAACAGTAAATACCATGGCGGAAACAATGTATAAAAAACTCGTTGTCGATATGGGTATCAAAACATATAATGCCAGACGTGAAATTTACGATTGATATCTCTAGGTATACGTATAAGTAGTCAGCGAGCAAAGATAGACCACCGCGTGATATGTACACACGTTCCATCGTGCGTGGTTCTGCATTTAATGATAAAGTATACTTTTTTTACGCAAATGATCCTCAGTTGGTAATTTCTATTTTACAGTTAACTCGCACATGGGGGCGGGGGAGCGAAAATTATTTAAACGATAGTGGAACCAATTTGGAAACCCACTCTCCCTTTTTATCATACTTCTACAACATCATTACCAGCCTTTTCCATTCGAACGACAATAACGATATAATTCTTCAATTTCGACGACTGCAAGCTACTACACACCACAACTCCTTATACGCCGAGTTTTATAACCCTTATTATTTTTTTTTCTTCTTTCGACAATGTAGCACACACTTGAGGGCCACATAAACAGAAGGAACCTCAAATCGTATGATCGAGGGTTCCAGCTTCCTTCTCTTACTTCTCAGCAGGCCACATTTGTAAACGGTTGATACGAGGAAGGTGGACTAGTGACAGGAGAGGGGGGGCATATGGCCCTGGACCATGCGACCATTTACAATATGCACCACACGAATCAACTAGGTAGGTCACAGAGATGATGTCTGATGTTATACTGGATGCGAATTGGCCTTCACAACGGGTAGTTGGTATTTTTTTGTTGTTGGTGTATATAGAACGAAAAAAAAATCTCTGGTTTGAATAGGAACGAGAAGCGGAGAATTGATGACTAAACAATAGTATGGTTCTACAAATACCAACGAATTTATCGCAAGAAATAAAAAAAGTAGAACAAAAGAGTTTCAATTAAGCAAACAATGGTTGAAATCGGATAATCAGGGTTTTGATACTATTCAGTCTCTTTTTCAAATGCACGTAACTTTGCACAGAATTATTGACCAATTATATAACAATTTTCCATAACAAAACCGTTTTAAACATTTTTCTTATCTATAATATGATCTACAGAATTTTTAATTTAATTTTTTTTTGTTTAACTCTATAAAAAACGGATGAACAGTACAATTCCATGTATGTTTCAGACGAACTTTTGCTTATACGTTTTGATTCTGCCGTGTAATAAAGTGAGGCCGTTTGTCATAAGGCCTCTTGAGTAAAAATAGTATCTTTATGTCGAAGTACGCACTGAAAAGCGTCTTGTTCTGCGAGTTTTTTTAAACGATAAATTATCGGCTGCGTTAACGTAATATTTTGATAATATCTGTACAATTCAGATGAAGCGTATATATGTTTCACAAATATTATGACATATTTTTCCAAAGTACATTTCAACACATTACCTCTAAAAGTAGATCGTCCTGTGTAAGTTATACATACGTATAATAAAAATAGATTTCTTTATTGCAAAAATAATTTATATCCGTCGAGAGCTCAATGACGCAAACGGCAATTTGCAAATGTGTTTTTAAATGTTTAAACTGTCCATAAAGTGTCTTATTTTTAAGCTTGGTGACGCACGATTGTATTTTCTTTTTTTTTGCTTTAACCAATCAACAATAACATTTATTATTAAAAAAAGAAAATAGTAATAAGTTTCTGAAGACGTCAGTGGACATCTGCTGAAATTCCAGAAATTTTCTATTTCCGAAATATACTTTTATCGTCGAGGCTTCAAAAGAGAAAAGAGATGTTGCGTCTTGAGTATGGCTATTAATAGCGGTGTGAATAAAATTAGTACATTTTCTCGAAATACCCACAAAGATTTATTAGTTCCTTCAAAACAACGAATTATCGCTTCGAACGAAACATCGCATATTATTAAAATTAAACCCGCACACGCGTCGAAATAACTATACACTCATTCAACTGCGCATTTATACATCTATGACTTTGCTCTCAATATTTATATCACGTATCTAAAATCTATCGATATCTCGCGAATTGCAAAATTTCTTAGATATAAAATACGACCAATTAAATATCCACTTCCTGTTAAATCGATTCAATGAAAAATCACCAAAAAAAAAAAGAAACACGCTCCACGTGCGCGCTCCGCTATAATATATACAACTAAACATTCAAGAAACCGAACGATCAAAAAAAAGTATCTATATATATATGTTGCCTTCTACATATATGAGCACACAGTTATTTATAAAAAAAAAAAAAAAAAACGAGATATCTGCATCGAATAATCCAGTTTGTTGTATACATATCGAAAACGAATCGAGCGACGACGCGTGCGATCGAGGAGAGTTCGGAGGTGGCCGTTATATATCGCAAACGTCAGTCTATTAATAGCTTGGGCCTGACTAATATCATAGAGATCCGGTCGTCGGCCAAAAGCTGCGCCGATGCCGCATACACATATATATATACAATGTATAGGTTCGCCTGTATGTGTGTGTGTGTGTGTATATAT